>JAHRHZ010000020.1:1200317-1213524 GCA_024137785.1 Ginglymostoma cirratum | reverse complement strand
ACCTGCTGTGTTCATCCAGCCCCATGCTTGTTATCCAACATTCCTCACGTCCACTTTCCTGCCCTTTCCCTGTAATCCTTGATGCCCTGACGAATCTATCTCAGCTTTAAATGCACACAAGGACTCTGCCCCCACAGCTCTCCATGGTAAGGAGTTCCAAAGCCTCACAACCCTCTGGGAAAAGAAATTCCTCCTCATCTCAGTTTTAAATTGGTGCCCTTTATTCTGAGATTGTGCCCTCTGGTCCTAGACTCTCCCATGAGGGGAAACATCCTCTCAGCATTTACCCTGTCAAGCTCCTTAAGAATCCTATACATTTCACCCAGGTCACCTGTCATCCCTCTAAACTCCAGTGAGTAGAGCCCCAACCTGTTTGGTCTTTGCTTATAAGGTAATCCTTCCATACCAGGGATCATTCCAGTGAACTGTCTCTCAACTGTCTCCAGTGAAATAATATCTTTCCTTAAGTAAGGGATCAAAACTGCCTCACAGCCTACTATCAAAACCTTGGGACCTACTGACCATGTGAAAAAAACGTCACAGCAGAGCCTCAGAAGACCAGGGCTATCAAAGAGTTTCCATCACCCAGAAACATCACTGAACTGCAGGAACAAAAACAGAAGTTGCTGGCAAAGCTCAGCAGGTCTGGCAGCATCTGTGAAGGGGAAAAACAGAGTTAATGTTCCGGGTCCGGCGACCGTTCCTCAGAACTGCAGGGGTTTGTGGGAACAGTCAGCCAAGTAAGAACATTTGCACCAAATCTTGCACAAATAGTTGAGCCATTGCAACAACTCTTCAGACAGGACCACCTTGGTGGTATAAGTATCAGCCGAAGTCCTTTTTGGAAAGTAAAGGAAATGTGCATCTGTCATGAGACCGTCTCGTTGTGTAGAAACCAAACTACCAAAAATATTAGCAGCTGGTGCTTCCCCAGGTTGGCAAGAGGCAGGGCTATTCCAAATCCAAAATGGTGGGAAAAGCTAGCCAGACTCCAGATCTCAAAGAGAAATGGAACAAGAGGATGTTATGACCGAAACTGAAGCATTAGCTGCTACGTGGGGGCGTACAAAAAATGTTCCGATCACAACCCAGAGTTTGAAGTTCATGATGGAAACACACCATGAGCCACTGGTAATAAACACAAAATATTGAAGATGTTGAGATTATGTGAAGATGTTGGTCATCTGAAAAAAACACAGAAATTGCTGGAGAAACTCAGCAGGTCAGACAGCATCTGTGGAGAGAGAAACAGAATTAATGTTTTTCAGCCTGGAGGACCAAGGAAACGTGGTTCAGAGCACAAGGCTGACGTATAACTTTCCGATTAAAGTTACTGAGATACAATACTGCGACAGAACACGTTTGGGGAAAGTATCAAAACACAACAGATGCTTCATCAAGAATTCCAATTGAATAACCAGAGCGCAAGGATAAGAACATTATTGAAGAAGTAAAGCTTTTTACATCATTGACAGGTTCAGAAAATCGATGAAGTGGTGAAAATTCATTCACACAAATGCGTAGCAGGAGAATGGAAGATGAACATGAAACAGAAAAACCTGAGTTTCATGGAGAGAAAAACCATTCTTAGGATGGACAGCTATACAGACATCCTGCGAGAGAACAGGAACAAAGAGATGACAGGTTCTTATGATTAAACAAGGTTACCAGATTGAGATTGAAATCTTGGTAAATACAGATCCTGAATCATCTCCAAAGGAAATATGAACGAGATCAGGGAAATCGATGAAACCAGCAGGATGTTTACCCATGGGAAACATACTTATGGAGAAACTTAGGAGCAAGTAAATATTGAATAAAGATAGTGCCTTGGGAGATATCACATAAAGGATTAATACACAAATATGTAAATAGTAAAGAATGTCAGTAATTAGATAGGAGATCACATGATGGAGAGATACTGAAGAGAGACATTACTGTGTAATCCTCATCCTAAACAGTAAATAATTCATAGAAAGCTGAATGATCAATAATCATATAAAGGCCCTAGACTCCAGTGACCTCTCTTAACCAACATAGAGCCCCCAAGACACACTACAATAACAGGACAGGATGCCTGGTGTAAGACTGCTCTTGCTGTATTCTGACACAGCACGGAATGCACAAACAGATCACATTTATTAAGAATAATGGCTAATGACAGAATCGTCCAAGCAGAAAATCACCAATCTTCTAGATGGAAAGAGTTGATATGCTGAAGTGGAGTTCCACCTCATCACTGGTCATTAAAGCTTCTCTATATCATTCCACTAAAAAAACCAGAGGTGGTGACATTATTTATCACCAGACCTCACCATCAGGTGCAATGATCGATGAATTAGCAATAGAACGCTGAGCTACCCACTATATCCCATTAGGCTGTTAGAACATTGGTGTAGAACAGTGCAATACTGGACTGGTTGAATGTGACAGAGCATCAGCAGTTTTTGTGTTTCTGATCAAACCTGATTCAGACCACGAGGCTGGTGTATCAATGTCCGTGAAGCAGGATGTGATTAAAACTGAGCTTGAAAAAAGTCTACATAATTTAAAGCACAAAGATCTTGGACGGTGGGTGGCCAGAGGAGCTGACAGAGTTAGGAAGGGGGCTAGGCCACATTGGAATGGGAGAAGAAGGATGTGAATTTTAAAATGAAGTCTTTCTTTGACCAGGAGCCAATGTGGGTCACTGAGCACTGAGGGGAATAGGACACGTGGTGAGGGAAGAAACAAAGTCTGAAGTCACGTGACACCAGGTTCTAGTCCCAACAGATTTATTTGAAATCACAAGCTTTTTGAGCACTGCCTCTTCATCAGGTGAAGTCTTGACCCAACATGTGACTTCTGGCTTTGTCCACCTCGGACCAACACCGGCACTACCACAGCACAGGTAAGAAACAGGCAGCAGGGTTTTCAGTGTGTATGTGTGTGTGTGTGTGTCTGTGTGTGTTCATGTGTGTGTGTGTGTGTGTCTGTGTGTGTTCATGTGTGTGTGTGTGTGTGTCAGTGTGTGTGCATGTGTGTGTAGGTGGGTGTGGGTGCGAATGTGAATGTGTGCATGTGACCAGAAGGGTCACTGGACCCAAAACATTAACTCAGTTTTCTCCTCCACAGATGCTGCCAGACCTGCTGAGCTTTTCCAGCAACTTTGTTTTTGTTCCTGATTTACAGCATCTGCAGTTCTTTTGGTTTTTATTCACATTCCCTCAGAGCTGTGCTGCGAGTGTTTGCAAGGATTACATGATCATTTATCTGGATGGTCCGTGATCCCAGAACGTTCTGATGCAGAAGCAAGAGCACTAGCTCCTGAGGGATCTACAAGCTGGGAGGAAGAGTTTACTGAAAGAAAGCTGGAGCCCATTTGAGGCCCCCTTCTGTTCCACACCATTCTGCTTTCATACCACAATGATTCAGTATCGTTGAGCAGATTGTCATTGGCATTTAATCAATGAAACTTCACCCAATCTGCTCCGAGACCACACTGAAAAAGAATTAGCAGGTACATTCCAAATATTCTCCCCTTCAAACCCAATCACAATCAGATACAGCGTACAGCCGACTGCCAATTCTTCAACTTGGGACCATCTGAAGTGTGGGGCAGAAGTACAGAGGCTGGGATTGAGGAGGGGTGGGAGGGGTTGGTGGGGGGGGGGGGGCGGGTGGGGGGGGGGGGGGGGGTTCGGGTGCTGTGTTGCTATGTGAGCAAGTCTATACAGGTGGTGGAACAACTCAGGAGGGTATTTACAAAGCCACACAACAGCCTGGGCTCTGTGAATACAGGCATGCAATCCAAAAGCAAGGCAGTTATGAGATAATGGGTACTGCAGACGCTGGAGAATCCGAGATAACAAGGTGTGGGGCTGGATGAACACAGCAGGCCAAGCAGCATCACAGGAGCAGGAAAGCTTGACGTTTCGGGCCTAGACCCTTCATCAGAAATGGGGGAGGGGAAGAGGGTTCTGACCAGAACCCTCTTCCCCTCCCCGATTTCTGAAGAAGGGTCTAGGCCCGAAACGTCAGCCTTCCTGCTCCTATGATGCTGTTTGGCTTGCTGTGTTCATCCAGCTCTACACCTTGTTATCTCAGTTATGATGAAGTTTTATTAAAAACTCGTTCAGTCTCAACTGGAAATTGTGTCCAATTCTGGTACCTCAGCTCAGGCCTGGTTCTGGGGCCAGTTGGTGGGTTGCGGGTGTATTGTCAATTGGCTAGTAATCCAGGACCCCAGATCTGAGACAGGTCAGCCTAGATCCTATATGACAGTTGGTGACCTCTGAATTCAATTAGTAAATCTGGAATTAAAAGCTAATTTAGTGGGGCCATAACACCATTGTTGGAAAAACCATCCGCAGAATTCTTTTTTTCTCAGAGGGCCATGAATCTTTGGAGTTCTCCATCCCCCTCAGGGGGTGTGGGAGCTCAGTATTGGACTCTGTTTAAAGTAGACATTGTCACATTTCTAAATACTAAGGATGTGAATGGGCATGGCAATATGCAGAGAAAAAAACAATTGACATGGGTTATCATATGGAATAATGGATGGGCTGTGTTGTCTATTCCTGCAGTCTGGTCTACATGTGACCCCGAGTCTACAGTGAGGTGATCGATTCGTAAATGTCAAAGATCAGAAGCAGCAGTTCATACAGACAGGGCTTAGTGCTCCCACATCCAACTAATCAGATCGAAACTCTACAATCCTGCCTTATCTAGTCAATTAAACAGTGAACAGGGGCTTGGGAACTATATGGGAGAAACTGGAATATTTTGAAACTATTTGGACATTTTCTGGATTGGCAAGGGTAAACCATGTGATTTCTTGAAAATGAAGCCACCAGTTTCAACTGTGCTGTGGCGCACCTGTTGTTTACTGAAAATCAGGTAACCATGCAGTAAACAGCTAAGGAAAGTGGATGTGAAATGGAGTTCATTGCCTTAATTACTGGAAAACCTGCAGGGTCCTGTATGCAATTGTTACCTGGCAACCCTTTCTGATCTTAGATTTCTGCTTTACAGACCCAAAGGTCAGTAAAGAAAGCAACATTAATCTCCTAACATCCTGTTTCTTGGTAGAAGTTCCTGGGAAACTGAGAAAGTTTACAAATACCATTATTTTTATCTCCTGAGTAAAACCCAAAGGGTAGATTGTGATCAATCAAATTTAAGTTGGTTGGAATCAGAATTAGGTATCTACCATCACTCCATGGCTGCATGTGTGCACAATTGTGGGTGTGTGAGTGTCAGTGGGCGTGAGTGTGAGAGTGCTTGCGTGTGTCAGTGTGTGTGCATGTGTGTGTAGGTGGGTGTGAGTGTGCATGTGAATGTGTGTGTGTGAGAGTGTGTGCGATTGTGTGTGTGTGTGTCAGTGGGTGTGAGTGTGAGTGTGTGCGTGAGTGTGTGTGAGAGAGAGTGTGAGTGTGTATGTATGTGTGTGCGAGGGTGTGTATGAGTGGGTGTGTGTGAGTGTGTGTATAGGTGGGTGTGGGTGTGAATGTGAACGTGTGTGTGCGAGAATGTGTATGAGTGTGTGTGTGTGTGTGTGAGTGTGTGTGTGTGCGAGTATGTGCATGTGTGTGTGAGTCTGAGTGTGTGAGTGTGATTGTGTGGGTGCATGACAGTGTGTGTGTGTGTGTGTGTGTGTGGAATGCCTTGCCTGCAGCAGTAGTAGACTCGCCAACTTTAAGGGCATTTAAATGGTCGTTGGATAAACATATGGATGATAATGGAATAGTGTAGGTTAGATGGGCTTCAGATTGGTTTCACAGGTCGGTGCAACATCAAGGGCCGAAGGGCCTGTACTGTGCTGTAATGTTCTATGTTCTATGAGTGTGAGCGCGAGTGTAAACGTGAGTGAGAGTGTGTGTGTGTGTGTGTTTGTGAACACAAGAACTAGAAGCAGGAGTGGGCCATTCAGCCCCTTGAGTCTGCCCCAACATTCAATACTATCATGGCTGATCTCATTCTCAGCTCAATGGGTTGAGTGGCCTATTCTTGTTCCTTGTTTACAAGGAACTGGTAGCTGGATGTATGCTCCACCGAGCAGGGGAAAGTAAGGAGGTTTGATGGGCATGTTCAGTGTTCAGATGGAGAAGGACCAATAGCCAAAGGACACTGATTCAAGATCGTAGCAAAAGTTCCACAGTCAGCATGAGGAAAACGCCCACACAGAGTGAGCCGCCGGGCTCTGCAATCTGCTTTTGATTGGCCAGCTGAAGCTGATTCAATAAGTTTTAGAAGGGAATATAGAGGGCACAAGTTGGCTGCCATGAATAAAGGGAAGCCAATTTAAGACTGAGATGTGGAAGAATTTTGTCTCTTCAATGGTTGTGAGTCTTTGGAACTCCTTCCCACAGAGAGCTGTGGGGGAGAGTCCTTGTATACACTTAAAGCTGAGATAGATAGATTTTGGATCAACTGGGGGATTAAAGGTTATGGGAAAAGGGCAGGAAAGTGGATGTGAGGAGTGTCAGATCTGCCATGATCCTATTGAAGGGGGGAGCAGACTTGAGCGGCAGAACAGCCTACTCCTGTTCTTATTTCTTATGGTTTTGAAGATAAATAATTGTAAAGGAAAGATATTGAGGATGAATAAGAAAGAGTTGGGGGTGTGGAATTATTTGGTGAGCCAGTATAGGCATAATGGATTGAACAGGCTCCTCCTAAACTATTTGAATCTATACTTTAGATTAACCTGACTTTGGAAAGCCAGCAACTGTCCTTCATTTCCATGGAATAAAGATTACACCATGTGTGTTACAAATGATGCTTCAAAATGTAAAACAAGCCGCAAAATCCTTGTAAGATAACAAGGTGTAGAGCTGGATGAACACAGCAGGCCAAGCAGCATCAGAGGAGCAGGAAGGCTGACATTTCGGGCCTAGACCCTTCTTCAGAAATCCTTGTAACGACTTTGAGAGTTGGTCTCATAATAAACTATTAACTTGAGAAAATAAAAATGATGCTACAAAGTATTTCTCTCTGAAATGCCAAGCACAGGATCATCATTTGGATACCCTGGCACTGTGCCACACAGCTGTGACCATGAATGACATTGTGGAATCAATCTCTGTTTCAGGTTTGAACAAATTCCCAGAACTACTACAAACTCAAAACTGAATCAAATCTTTGGCATTTTCTGGGCAGCCAAATGCAACAGGAATAAAAATATAACCAATGGACTTGGATTTGACTCAACTCAGCGACTTCCCAGGAGGAAATGTTGTGAATGCAAACCATGTGAAATCTAAGCTTTTACATACCTGCAGCCCAACAACCGTTCACAATCTCTGTTTTTCTGTCATTCCAGCCTTTTGTATACCATTCCCCCAGCCCCAAGTCCATTGTCTCACGTATGGCTGAGTCTTTAACACATGAAGTCTTATCGGAATTCTCATCTTAAACCTTTAGCCTTTTTCTTCTCCTACCTCTTCGACAAAGTCTGTCCTGTCCTGACCAGTCTCCCCCTTTGATTCAGCACCCATATGGAAAATATGGTTCAAAAGTGCCCAGCAATAGTTGCAAATGAACATCCTGGTGTGCTGGAGCTCTGCTTTGGCGTATATGACAAGAGTCAGAACATTACTCTTCTTCACAAGTCTTCACAGAATCCCTACAGTGTGAAAACAGGCCCTTCGGCCCAACAAGTCCACACTGACTCACAGTGCATCCCACTCAGACCCATTCCCCTATAACCCACCAAATCTACACATCCCTCAACACTATGGGCAATTTTTCATGGCCAATTCATCTAGCCTGAACATGCATCGTAGAATCATAGAATCCCTACAGTTTGGAAACAGGCCCTTCGGCCCAACAAGTCCACACTGACTCTCAATGCATCCCACCCAGACCCATCCCCCTACAGATGACACTAAGATTGGTGGAGTAGCAGATAGTGAAGGGGACTGTTGGAGAATGCAACAGAATACAGATAGATTGGAGAGTTGGGCGGAGAAATGGCAGATTGAGTTCAATCCAGGCAAATGCGAGGTGATGCAGTTTGGAAGATCCAATTCAAGAGTGAACTATATGGTAAATGGAAAAGCCCTGGGGAAAATTGATGTACAGAGAGATCTGGGTGTTCAGGTCCATTGTACCCTGAAGGTGGCAACGCAGGTGGGTAGAGTGGTCAAGAAGGCAGACGGCATGCTTTCATTCATCGGACGGGGTATTGAGTACAAGAGTTGGCAGGTCATGTTACAGTTGTATGGGACTTTGGTTCGACCACATTTGGAATACTGTGTACAGTTCTGGTCGCCACATTACCAAAAGGATGTGGATGCTTTGGAGAGGGTGCAGAGGAGGTTCACCAGGATGTTGCCTGGTATGGAGGGCGCTAGCTATGAAGAGAGGTTGAGTAGATTAGGATTATTTACATTAGAAAGACGGAGGTTGAGGGGGGACCTGATTGAGGTCTACAAAATCATGAGAGGTATAGGCAGGGTGAATAGCAAGAAGCTTTTTCCCCAGAGTGGGGGACTCAATTACTAAGGGTCACGATTTCAAGATGAGAGGGGAAAAGTTTAAGGGAGATATGTGTGGAAAGTTCTTTACGCAGAGGGTGGTGTGTGCCTGGAACGTGTTGCCAGCAGAGGTGGTAGAGGCGGGCACAATAGTGTCATTTAAGATGTATTTAGACAGATACATGAATGGGCAGGGAACAGAGGGATACAGATCCTTGGAAAATAGGCAACAGGTTTAGATAGAGGATCTGGATTGGCACAGGCTTGGAGGGCGAAGGGCCTGTTCCTGTGCTGTAATTTTCTTTGTTCTTTGTACAATCCACTTGATCTGCACATCCCTGGGCAATTTAGCATGGCCAATCCATCTAGCCTGCACATCTTTAGATTGTGGGAGGAAACCAGAGCACCCAGAGGAAATCCACACAGACATGGGGAGAATGTGCAAACTCCACACAGACAGTCGCCTGAGGGTGGAATCAAACCCAGGTCCCTGGAGTTGTGAGGCAGCAGTGCTAACCACTGAGCCACCGTGCCACCCCAGTTTTATGGCATTTTCAAGGGTTGATTTGCTCAGTTCACTAGACGGCTGGTTTGTGATGCAGAGTGATGTCAACAGCATGGGTTCAGTTCCTGCACCAGCTGGGGACTTTCTTTTCAATCTTTCCTGGGGTGTGCTGGCCCTCAGGTTAAACCCCACCAGTCAATACGAGAGCAACCCTCTGGCCTGGAATGTGAATAGCAACTCTACCTTCCTGAGTTTTCTTTCCAGGTGTGCATTTGTTTGTCGCATGATGTGCCATTCGGAATGCTTTGGGCATGGTGCTACTTAAATGCATATTGGCTTTGCCTCGTTATCCCTCCTGCCTTGACACTCACTGTCAGTGCTGGTCCCTGCTGGGACAATTGAGCTGGGATTGTCACATGTGCAGCAAGACGGGACAAACCCAGGGGCTGCCTCATGGCAGCTGGGGGGAGGGAGGCCATCACAATGTCACTGGACAATAATCCACAGTCCCCTTTAAAAGTCTGTCATTAAAACCTCGCCAAATGGAAACTAGTGCCAATTGTCAAAGAAACCCATCTGGGTCACTAATGTCCCTTAGGGAAGGAAAATGCCATCCTTACCTGGTCTGGCCTACATGTGACTCCAGACCCACAGCAATTTGGTTGACTCTAGACTGCTCCATAGGCAATTAGGGATGGGCAATAAATGCCAGCCTAGCCAGTGATGCCCTCGTCCCATGAATGAATAACAAACTTCTTCAGTATCTGCCCACATTCACCAGTTACCACTGCCAACACAGAGACATTATCTGAAGTCCTCCTGAAAAGGAAGATAGAATGTGGGCTGGGGAGTAACTGTGGAATGAATATTGATCCAGGCCATTTTACGAGAAATTTATGATGAAACGAGGGTAATATCACGAACAAACCCACTCTTATCCTGCTCAACTGCCATTCTGATAATATTCTTTCACAAGTCTGATGGGGGCATCATTGGAATTTATTGCCCATCCCTAATTGTCCAGAGAGTAATTAAGAGTCAATCACATTGCAGTTGGACTGGAGTCACATGTAGAGCAGGCCAGGATGGCAGCTTCCTTCCCTAACAGCCATTCAGAAGGTGGTGGTGAGCTGCCTTTCCATGTTGTGCAGCCAAGATAGATACGATGACATTTCCTTCCATCGCAGCTCCTCTTAAAACCCAACTGTGGGCATTGATTTGCATTCTGGTACAGTACACAGTGAAAAAAGACTCGATAATTATGCCTCATTGCATTTCCATTTCTGGAACACTGCAAATAAATCTATTGAGCAAAAAGCCATTAACTGGAGAGTTAGACTTCCCACAGAATGTCGATCTTTTCAATCTTCGCCTCCCTTCCCTTCTCCCTTTCTTTGTATTTTCAGTGAATTTTTCTTCCTCCCTCTCCCCCACCTGCAAAACATTTGACACTGAGGGAAATATTTCTTTTCTCACCTCATCTAAATATCGTGAGTTTGGAGATTTGTGACCAAGCAGATGAAGCATGGATTCCGAGCTTGGGTTTAATTCAGACAGTGGCCTCTCTGCACCAAATGTTGATTAGCTCAAACTTTAATGCTCCGAGGCAAACCTACCACAACTTATTGGCTTTAAAGTCCCATTCCCCAAACCACCTGCATTAACCACTTTGAAAGTCCTGCCCAGTTGAAACCCATACCCCCAGCTCCTTCTTCACAATCCAGTAAACAAGTTATCTTCAACTCACAGCCTGTATTCACTAGAGTTTGAAAATATGAGGGGTATCTGGCTGAAATATACAAGATGCTAATTGGGCCGAACAGCCTGGATGCAGGGAGGCTGCTTCCCCTGGGTGGGGTGTCGAGAACCAGGGGACATGGTCTCAGGTCATTTAAGACTAAGTTGGCAGAAGGTTTCTCCACTCTGGGAGTGGGTGAACCTGTGGAATTCTCTGTCACGGGAAGCGGTGGAGGCTGAGTCACTGGAAATATTCCAGAAAGCACTGAATACTTTTTCAGATTTGAAATGCATCAGGGGATATGGAAAGAAAGTGGGAATATGGCATTGAGATTGAGGATCAGCCATGATGGTTTTGAATGGTGCAGCAGGGTTGAAGGGCCGAATGGCCTACCCCCGCTCCTAGTTTCTATGATTCAGACCGTGTGTAGGAGCTAATTACAGCAGCCTTTCAGGTACTGCCTTTCAGATGTTAATAAGCTTCAATGTGAAGATATTTCCTATCAGTCCTTTCTCCTGTCAGAAGCTCACTGAGGATCACTGCAGCTGACATTCCCAAATAACAGACAGCATGGCCCCCTTCAGAAGCAAGTGTCTATCAGAAATAGAAGCAAACACAGAGATCAAGTCCCCAAGCAGCAACTTGCCCTAAGCTCAGTCTCCCAGTTCTGAGGAAGGGTCACTCGACCTGAAATGTTAACTCTGATTTCTCTCCACAGACATTGCCAGACCTGCTGAGCTTTTCCAGCAATTTCTGTTTTTACTCCTGTGGACCCTGTCTTATTGCCTGCAGCATCGGGCACAGATTGGCCCTTACTCAGACACCTCTGTATCCACGTGAGCCCCAAACGGTGAACACAGCTACTTCCTCCTCAAAGGATGAACAAGCTGAGCCCTTTTGCCAATTCCCTTCAATCTTTGATCTCTGTTAACTAAGCCTTTTTTGAAAATTCTGAGCAATTCAATTAAACCTCCCACTATAACCTTTCCCTTTCAAAGGAGAACAATCCAGGTTCCACCAATCTCTGCACAGTTCAGTATCACAGAATTGTTACTGAATAGCCCCATCCAATCCCTGTCTTGAGTCCCTCAGTTGAACCTGCCTCCACACATTTCGAGGCACTGCATTCCACACCCAAACTACTCACTGAGTGAGAACATCTTTCTCATGTTGCCCTTGATTCTTATGAACATCACTTTCGATCAAAGCTGTCCGGGTTTTGTTTCCAGAACAGCTCCTCCCCATCTACCCTCTTTAGCTCACTCACGATTTTGGAAAGCTCTACTGCATTTCCTCTTCAATCTGTTCACATCTCTGAAGTTTCTCTTTCCTGCAACCATCCTTGTAAATCATTCCTGCAACTCGCTCTCTAATGTGAACACATGAACTGAACTCCCTTAGCCCCACAAAGAACCTGGTGAACCAGTTCCAATCAATTAACTTCCTTCCTTCACATCCTTACTCTACAACATTCTCACAGGATTCAGCACTGACCTTAGCACACGCTCCTTGTACGTTTTGGAGATCCTTCTCTCTCACTGGGAAAGGCTGTGGTCCAGTGCTCACCAGTCCGTTCGGACTGCTCGATCTCTCTTTCAAAAACCCTCCTTGCACTTCTCCCTGATACAGCTTTACTGTTGGGTGAAGGTTACGGGCAGTTAAGCAGATAGCCTCCGTCCCTCACAACTATCATCCAGAAAAGCTGCACATCACACAATTACAGCTCCACAACATTGACCATCGGAGAAGATTCCAGGATGGGGTTTGCTGCCTGACACTATTGTCTGCCGCTTGTCTCCCTCTTCCTCCAAACTATCACTGTGAAGAGAAATGTGAACTCGTCCCTTTATTTCTCCAAAATAGCAGATGAAGTCAGCTGCAGTGGGATTGCCAATGTGAACGAGAGAATGTGTGTGGGCCCAATAGAAGGGCCATTGTGCCTTCGTTCAGATATGGCAGTCTGCCCAGGGTATATCATCAATGTACACAGCACACAAACCCACAGCAACATCAGCTCAGAAACACCTTCACTCCACATCAGAGACCCACACTCACACAGGAATGGTGTGGGCTTCCATTGCTGACAAGGCATCCAATCGGATCGCCCAAGTCAGTGTCGCAATGAAAATCCCATTGGAACAGCTGTGCTGTGCCCACAAATCGGCACCTCACACAGAAATCAGCTACACAATTACCACCAGACTTTGCAAACTGGTCTCACAGCACACAGCGCACAATAATAACCAGGCTCAGGGCGCGCCGCTCTGTCCGAGGGTCAGTGCTGAGGGAGCGCCGCTCGGTCCGAGGGTCAGTGCTGAGGGAGAGCCACACTGTCAGAGAGTCAGTGCTGAGGGAGCGTCACACTGTCGGAGGGTCAGTGCTGAGGGAGCGCCGCACTGTCGGAGGGTCAGTACTGAGGGAGTGGGCACTGTCGGAGGGTCAGTGCTGAGGGAGAGCTGCACTGTCGGAGAGTCAGTGCTGAGGGAGCGCCGCACTGTCGGAGGG
>JAHRHZ010000020.1:1185020-1195317 GCA_024137785.1 Ginglymostoma cirratum | reverse complement strand
ACAGTGAATGGCTTGGAGGGGAACTTGCAGGGGGTGGTGTTCCCATGTATCTGCTGCCTTTGTTCTTCGAGATGGAAGTGGTTGTAGGTTTGGAAGGTGCTGTTTCAACATCTTCGGCAAACTTCTGCAGAGTATCTTGGAGATGGTACACACTGCTGCTATTGAGCATTGGTAGTGAAGTGAATGATTGATGAATCCCAACACTGTACCCAATAGTCATTTGGTAGTTCAGAGTTTGAAAATTGCTGAAGAAAGACACATTTTGACAAAGATTTCATCCTGCAAGCATCAGGACATTTTGCAAGAATACCAGTTCCAGGGAAAAACCTATATTTTTAACTGTATAAGAGGGAAGTGCTGATTGGTTGACAAATGCACCCTAATAGGCTGAGGCATTTGCATGCATTAATCAATGCTGATTGACATTTAACAGCCAAGTGTTGTTTCAATTTTAAACTAGGCAGATTGACTCTGATTAGTCAGGCCATTGCCCTGAAATATGAACCAACAAATGGCTGTTACGTATTTTGTTGACTTGAAACAGATGTGGTGCGTGAACATTAAAATAAAACAAAGAACAGCTGATGCTAGAAATCTGAAACAAAACTAGAAAGTGCTTAGAAACCTAACAGGTCTGACAGCATCTGGTGAGACAGCAGACTTAATACATTCCAGAACTGTTCTGAAGAGGGGTCAGTAGACTTGAAATATTAATTCTGTTTCTCTCTCCATAGATACTGCCAGACCTGCTGAGTTTCTGCAGCAATTTCTGGTTTTTGTTTCAGTGCAGGAACATGTTCTCCTTGCCTACAATGAACAGGGTTCTAAGTATTCATTTAGGGAGCTTCCAGTGCAGCACACTGTGTGCCTAACTGGCAACTGTTGTCAGTATAATTCCTTGCACATTTGGGATTATCCAGCAAATGTCGTCCAATTGCAGAATCATATCTATTGATGGATACTGTGTTGGGTAGTTTGGAAATGCGAGCTGATTGAAATGATCAATGCCATGTCTCCTCTAAGCTGTGCAGCGACTGCGACAGCAAAAAGCAATTAGCACTCAGCATAGCAGTGACCTTCAATTCCGGAGATCACTGCCACGCATGTGAGCTCACAGGCCCATACAACCGGGAAGCAAATTAGAAGGAATGGCGGTCAGCACCTTGCTTGTTGTAAACAGATGGAGGGACATGATCTGCTAGCCTAAATACCTGGCATCACAGCAGCACTAAAATTCATACACCACATGATTCATTTGTTTGATATACAGAATATCTTGCCAGCAGCATCCTGTTAGTGGTGAACACAACTCATACTGCTGCACAGTGTGAAACAGATCACTTCAGCTGCATCTCGAGCCTTTAGGATACCTTCCCCTTCCAGGGTAATTGGAGGTAGACTGGGCACTTCTCAGGATTTTGACTTACCCCCTTCGGCTCTTTCATGAGTTTGCTCGATATACAGGGAGGAATGATCTGATCGGGAAGTTGGCAGGGGGTGGTGTGCGCCATTATCCCTCACAATGGCTTTGGTGCTCCTGATGTCGGCATGAAGCTTTCACAGTGACCAAATGACTCAGGCCCTGTGTACGAGGTCTCTGATAAGCTCACTCTTACAGCAATGTGAAACAGTAGGAACACCAACGTGGAATCTGAGCAGTGAAGGTAGGTCTGTGGACAATGGTGGAGAAACCCTGACTGATTTCTCAATGAGAACATCAAGTAAAGGGAGACCCTTTGATTGCTCCATTTCAGACATGACTTTGACGGTATGATGGAGCCCATTAATACACAAGGAAATTCTTACGTGCAGGGCTACAGATTCAAGTATAGAACATGTATCATCTCTATGTTAGAAATTATCAAGGGAAGGAGGTTAGGTGTCACTTTATTGAGGGCACGTTTCTTATGGAATTCAACAGCCATTCATTGGCTCAATTCTCAGAGCAATGCACTGACCAATCAGGGTCAACCTGGCTGCTTTAAAATTTAAACTAAAACTACTTGTTAACTGTCACTCATCATTAACTTGTGCATTCTCCATGACGAGACCCCTACCAATCTGACCCCACTTGACAAACAATCAATACTTCCCTCCCCTGCATTGGAAATGGTGGATTTCCCCTTCAATTGTCATCCTTGTGAAATGTTCTGATGAGTTTGAGATGAAAAGCTTCAACATAATTGCACCAACTAGAATTACATTGAAATGTAACACAATTATAAGTTGCTACTAAATTGCTGTGTTGTTACTGATAATCTGAATCAAAGTTTCAGCTCCGTTTTTGGTCAATGGTAACCTCTTGGATGCTGATGGAGGGGGGTTTAGGCAATCATAATATTGTTCAATGTCAAAGGGAGATGGCTAGATTCTCTCTAGTTAGCAATGGTCATTGCCTGACACTTGCGTGACTCAAATATTTAAAAGCTGACATGCCAACAGATTTTTGCCAGAAAAGGATATTAAGAGTTATGGAGGCAGGTAAATGGATTAAGATACAGATCACAGATAATAGGAACAGCGGATGCTGGAGAATCCGAGATAACAAGGGGGACAGCTGGATGAACACATCAGGCCAAGCAGCATCATAGGAGCAGGAAGGCTGACGTTTCGGGCCTAGACCCTTCATCAGAAATCAGCATTTCTGATCTTAACTGAACAATGGAACAGGCTTGACAGATTGAGAGGACTCCTGTTCTCCTTGTCATGTTGCCGTGATCAGAGGATCGAGAAAGCAGAATGTTTCTCTGCACATGTGGAGCCTGCGTTTTGATGTAAAGCCTAGTCTGTGGTTTACCAGGGAATCATTTCATGCTGTCACTCTGTAGTGAGTTTGCTAATCAGCCCCAGACCCCAGAATCATTGTTTGTCACACAGTAACAACTCAGTTAAAAGGACATTAGAACAGCTCTAACATCAAAGCAGAATGCAACCTCAAATAAACTTGGAAATTAAGTCTTCAAGAATGGAAAATAAAAATGTCCCAAATGGCCAGGGAAACAGAACAATTGGAGCCAAGGCAGGAGTCAGTGAGATTTTTGTTTACATTTGATTGTCTTGTTCACAGAGTGAAGCGCATGTTGTGGCCCAGGTTTTGTAATGGGTGAAGATGGTGAAATTATCACCGTTCATGGTCTTTACTTCACTGAGACTCACAGCAATATCTGGAGACTGGACCTATGCAGGACAACACAGTAGCTCTGCTAATTGTCAGGGATCGTAATCTTATCAATAGCTTGCACTTTGAGAGTTTCATCCAGATAGTAACCCAAATGCAATTAGAAACGTGTGAAAAACTACCACTTTTACACTGTTTGTATAATTCTTAATATGACAGGAAAAGACAGGGTAGATAAAGCTAAATTATTCCCACTGGTTGGGGGTTCTAGAACTAGGGGCATAGTCTGAGAATTAGGACCAGACCGTTCAGGAGCGATGTTAGGAAGCACTTCTACACACAAAGGGTGGGAGAGGTTTGGAACTCTCTCTCACAAACAGCAGTGGATACTGGATCAGTTGTCAACATTAAATCTGAGATTGATTTAGTTTTGTTCAGCAAAGGTACTAAGGGATACAGACCAAAGGCAGCTATATGGAGTTAGGCCACAGATCAGCCATGATCATATCGAATGGTGGAACAGGCTCGAGGGGCTGAATGGCCTACTCCTGCTCCAATTTTCGATGATTCTATCCAATTACTCAGAATACTGCACTGTGATTGGTTGCTTGCTGAGTTGATGATGTAATTGCTGCTGCACAACTCCCATTGGCTTGCTCCTAAATTTAATTCTTCATCAGAAAAGAGGAAAGAAGTGTCACAGAGACCACTTGATCATATTGGTATCTTCCTTCAGGATCAATGGTGATCCCCATCCTGTCACCACATATTGCAACATTTAACCCATTGAAACCTCACTCACATTCTCAAATTAGGCTTCAGTTTTATCTTAGTGGGATGTGGGTGTCACTGGCCAGGCCAGCATTTACCGTCCTTCCCTAGTTGCTCACTGAGAAGGTGGGGGTGAGCTGCCTTCTTGAACCGCTGCAGTGCTGCTGCTGTAGGTTGACTCACAATGCTATTTCAGAGGGAATTCCAGGATTTGGACCCAGCAACAGTGAAGGAACAGCAATATATTTCCAAGTCAGGATGGTGAGTAGCTTAGAGGGGAACTTGCAGGGGGTGGTGTTCCTATGTATCTGCTGCCCTTGTCCTTCTAGATGGAAGTGGTCGCGGGTTTGGAAGGTGCTGTCTGAGGATCTTTGGTGAATTTCTGCAGTGCATCTTGTACATGGTACACACTGCTGCTACTGAGTGTCGGTGGTGGAAAGAGTGGAATGCTTGTGGATGTGGTGCCAATCAAGCAGCTGCTTTGTCCTGGATGGTGTCAAGCTTCATGAGTCTTGTTGGGGCTGCACCCATCCAGGCAAGTGGGGAGTATTCCATCAAACTCCTGACTTGTGCCTTGTAGATGGCGGACAGGCTCTGGGGAGTCAGGAGGTGAGTTACTCACTGCAGCATTCCCAGCTTCTGGCCTGCTCTTGTAGCCACTGTGTTTAAAAGGCAAGTCCAGATGAGTTTCTGGTCAAAGGTAACCCCATTGATAGTGGGGGATTCAGTGACAATAACAGCACTGAATATCAAAGGGATGGTGGTTAGATTGTCTCTTATTGGTGATGGTCATAACCTGGCATTTGTGTGGTGCGAATGTTACTTGCCACTTGTTAGCCCAAGTCTGGATATTGTCCAGATCTTATTGCATTCGAACACAGACTGCTTCAGTGCCTGAGGAGTTACGAATGGTGCTGAACATTGTGTAATCATTGGTGAACGTCCCCATTTCTGACCTTATAATGGAGGGAAGGTCATTGATGGAGCAGCTGAAGATGCTACTTTGAGGATCTCCTGCAGAGATGTCCTGGTGCTGAAATGACTGATCAACAATGACAACCAGCTTCCTATGTGTCAGGTATGACTCCAACCACCGGAGAGTTTGCCCCCTGATACCCATTGATTCCAGTTTTGCCAGGGCTCCTTGATGCCACACTCGGTCGAATGCAGCCTTGATATCAAGGGCTGTCACTCCCACCTCACCTCTGGAATTCAGCTCTTTTGTCCATGTTTGAGCCAAGGTTGTAATGTGGTCAGGAGCTGAGTGGCCCTGGCAGAACCCAAACTGGGTGTCACTGAGCAGGTTATTGCTGAGCAGGTGCTGCTTGATAGCACTGTTACTGACACCTTCCATCACTTTACTGATGATCGAGAGGAGACTGATGGGGGCGTAATTGGCCAGGTTGGATTTGTCCTGCTTTTTCATGGCCTCTCTGGAAGCTCCAAATGCTGGATGTATCTAGTTTGATTCCCGACTGACATTTCACTGAGAGAACCTCAGCTGAATCTCCAGGACTGGTAAAGGAACCGATACACTATCTTGTCATTCCACAGTAACATGCTGCCACCTTCTGAATACTCGAAGCATGGCATACAGTTTGAAAGCTCAACCTATCATTAATGCAGGGCCATTGTGAAAGGACACACACAGGATATGTCTATATCTAATGCTGTACCATATCATTATATAATTTATTGTCCTCTTTCACCTGATTTTAAGAGTAATTTCATCTCTTTATCACCCTCTCTCTACCCCCTTATTGGTCTCAATGACTCAGTCTCCTTCCAAACACTTTTGTTTCCCTGTCTCACTGCTTCTCTTTGTTTCCCTCAATCTCTCTGTCTTTTTCTCCCTCTGTATTGCTTTCTCTCCCTCTGTAGCTCTTTTCACGTGTGTATTGTTCGGTCTCTCTATAGCTCTCTTTGTTGATCAATTTTTCTGTGTGTGTGTGTGTGTGTGTGTGTGTGTGTGTGTGTGTGTGTGTGTTCATACATGTACCTCTCTCTGTCTCTCCCTCCTCTTCTTGTTTCTGTTTCTCTCTGTTTAACTATCTATTCCCCTCCCTCTCTCTTTGTGCGTGTGTGTTTCTCTCTCTGTGTCTTTCGTTTATCTCTTTCTCGCTCTCTCTCTGTACTGGAACCCTGCCCTGTCATTTCACTGTTAAACTTTCCCATCCTTTTAATGCTACATTTTCAAACAGACAAACTGAAGCAGATTGAGGCCAATCAAAGGGGAGATAGAAATCTCGGGGCAACAGGCCCAATGATTGGTTGTTCTGCTGGGCAACTGCCACATTCTTTTCCAGATTTTATGATGGAAACCAGTTTGCTAAGTTTTTAAAAGTGGTAAAACATTTGTTATTGTGCCCCATTCTTGTGGTCCAATGGGACCCCAGTGAACGTAGGAACATATGAAATGTGAAAAGGAGGGGACCACTCGGCCTATCAAGTCTACTCCAACATTCAGGATGAACATGGTTTATCCTCGAGGTTAACCCTGCTTTTCCACCTAATCCCCATGTGCATCAATTCATTTAGGATCAAAAATCAATTCATTTCAGCCTTGACTATCCACCACCTGAACATCCACAGCTCTGCAGGCTGGACAATTCCAATAATTCACGAGGGTCTGGGTGACAGGAATTCTCCATAACTCAGTCCAAAACGGCCAGCCTCTTCCTCAGAAAATATGGCCTCGTGTTCTAGGTTCCCTACTCACGTGTAACCAGGACAAAACTAGTTTATTGCCCGTCCCCAGTTGCCCTTGAGAAAGTGGGGGTGAGCTGCCTTCTTGAACCGCTGCAGTCCATTGGCCAAAGGATGACCCACAATGCCCTGAGGGAGGGTATTATGGGATTTTGACCCAGCGACACTTAAGGAACAGTGATATATTTCCAATTTAGGATGGTGAGTGTCTTGGAGGGGAACTTGCAGGGGGTGGTGTTCCCATGTATCTGCTGCCCTTGTCCTTCTAGATGGAAATGATCATGGGTTTGGAAGGTGCTGTCTGAGGATCTTTGGTGAATTTCTGCAGTGCATCTTGTAGATAGTCCACACTGCTGCTACTGAGTGTCGGTGGTGGAGGGAGTGGAATGTTTGTGGATGTGGTGCCAATCAAACAGGCTGCTTTGTCCTGGATGGTGTCAAGCTTCTTGAGTGTTGTTGGGGCTGCACCCATCCAGGCAAGTGGGGAGTATTCCATCACACTCCTGACTTGTGTCTTGTAGATGGTGGACAGGCTTCGGGGAGTCAGAAGGTGAATTACTCACCACAGTATTACTATCCCCTTATCTGCTCTCCATAGAATCCCTACAATGTGGAAGCAGGCCATTCGGCCCATTGAATTCACATGAACCCCCACCACCGAACAGCATTCCAACCAGATCCATACTGCCCCCCACCTTTTAACCCTGCATATCCCATGGCCAATCCACCTAAACTTATACATCCTTGGACTGTGGGAGGAAACCGGAGCACCCGAAGGAAACCCACACAGACACAGGGAGAATGTGCAAACTCCACATAGACAGTCACCTGAGGCTGGAATCAAACCCAGACCCTGGTGCTGTGAGGCAGCAGTGCTAACCACTGAGCCACCATGCTGCTCTTGTAGCCACTCTGTTAGTGTGGTGAGTCCAGTTGAGTTTCTGGACAATGGTAACCCTCAGGATGTTGATAGTGGGGATTCAGTGATGGTAACACCATTGAATATCAAGGGGTGGTGGTTAGATTGTCTCCTATTGGTGATGGCCATAGCCTGGCATTTGTGTGGGTAAATGTTATTTGCCAATTTTCAGCCTAACAGTAACTTTGAAAGGAGAATGAATGCTTGAAAAGACAGAAATGATGCAGAAATGTAGTGGGGCGGGGGGGAGCGGTAAACAAGGTGATAAGAGCGAGTGACTAAGCCTATATCTCTTTCACACAGCTAGCACAGGCTGGATGGACCAAGTGGAATCATCAGGCACCATAAACATCAAGTAGCTCTCAGGGCCATCAAACAGTGCAAAGTGAAATTTGTCAGCTGAGCTTTTCTTTCAAGGTCAGTCAACTCAAACCTTCCAAAGGGCGAGCCTACACAAACTCTCACGTCATCCACACAGAGAGAGATCTCCTTTGAAAGGTTAGCGGATGGTGGGTTGCAAGGATTCAGGTGGGTGTGAAGGTGAGGGGTGTGATGGTGAGGGGTGTGAGGGGGGTGTGTGGGGGGGGGGGTGGGGGGGGGTGGTGTGAGGGGGTGTGTGGGTGGGGTGAGGGGGTGGGGATGTGGGAGGGGTGAGGGATGTATGAGGGTTAGGGCGAGGATCTGAGGGTGGGGATGCGAGGGTGGGGGTGTGAGATTAGGGGTATGAGGGTGAGGGTGCGAGCATGAGGGTGTGAGCGTGGGGGTGTGAGTGTGGGGGTGCGAGCGTGGGGGTGCGAGGGTGAAGATAGGGACAAGGGTGGGGATTGGAGTAGCAGTGCATGGTTATGGATGGGGATAAAGATGGGGGCCTGATTGGGGGTTTAGCTAGTTTCAAGCAGATGTCATTCTTGGACATTTTAACAATGTCTTTGCAATTATTTTTGAGCACGGTTCCAATGATGCACTAGCCCATCTGGTTAAGTCTAAATTTGCCCAGTTCTTTCTTGATATTTATAGCTTGTCACTGAAGAGCTCAGTAAGTCATTGAACAACTCTGAGCAATCTCCAGATTTCAGAATAACGTAATCCTCTCAGATCCAAGAATCTGTTTCTTTATTACCTACAGTACGCAGTCCACAACAAGACCCACTTCAGCCAGTATGTGTGAGTATGCGCGTGCGTGTGTGTGTGTGTGTGTCACACTGTGCACTGAACTACAGAGACTCACAGGATGTGATTAAGCAGAGTTTGAAAATGGCAGCAGACAGATATGTTGACTCAGTGAGATCGCACTCTGATGATGAAGCAGCTCTGAATTTCCTGTGGTTCTTATCCCCTTTCACCACACTGTCAGTTTTAACCCTTTCTAATCATTTCAATATCACATCAAATGTTCCTCGAATGCAAATTGGGAGCCTCAATCATCCACTGGATCTGTTCCATAATTTGCATTGAATCACATTTCACTCGATGAGATAACAAGCATGGGGCTGGATGAGATTTGTTACTTTGCAATAGGATTGTCCCTGGGAATTAAGGTTCCATCCCAGAAGTTAGAGGGCATTCAAGAAAAATCAGGAGAAACTGGTGACTAACAGTTAAGAATCCTCCAGCCAGGCAATGATAATTCTATTTACATTGTGAGGCTACGGATGCGTAGGGGGAAGGATGGAGTTGCCAGGAGATCAGTGGTGGGAGTGTGGAGGAGGTATGAGGCAACGAGATGTGATTTTACCTCCAGGAACATGTCCAATCATAGTCAGCAACTGTATATGTGTATCCCTTAATGCTAATGGCAATCCCTCAATTTGGTAAGATCTTGGTCAGTTAGTTCAGAAGTTTCCTAAATAGTGATGCAGGAGCTGGGTTATTTCCAAAACAATTGCATTTCCACTCCTAAGATTCCTGTTCTCTAAACGATGTGGATTATGCGAAAGCTCCAGTCAGTCACCATTGAGGATGAGAAACCTGGGCTCTACTGGGACGGCATGGTGGGTCAGTGGTTAGCACTGCTGCCTCACAGCGCCAGGCGCCCATGTTTGATTTCAGCCTAGAGTGACTGTCTGTGTGGAGTTTGCACATTCTCCTCGTGTCTGTGTGAGTTTCTTCCCATGGTCCAAAGATGTGCAGGTTAGGGTGAATTGGCCATTGGAAATACAGGGTTAAGGAGATAAGATAGCGGGGTGGATCTGGGTGACATGCTTTTCACAGGGTCAGCGTGGACTTGGTGGGCCAAATGGCCTGCTTCCACACTGTAGGGATTCTGTGGTTCTACTCCTCAGGTCAATGTCAGACACAAGGCTCCCTCCACAGAGTACAAACAGGTCATCCATACAAACTATGCAGGTATTAGATAAGAATTACCAGCTGACCTGGTAGACTTTTTCTGATTGGCTGCACTTCCAGCATGTTTGGCTGCCAGACTGTATAACAAGAGAGAGAGAGAGAGAGAGGAGAGACCGGAAACAGTAAAGATCACAGATAAAATGTACTTTATCAACATGACAAGTTACATCGAACTAGTCCTGAAAGAGCTAAAAGAATAGCAATGCACGAATAATTAAATTATAATGACAGGACATTGAACAAAAGTACGAAACAAGTGATCTTGCCAGACTGGTGATGAGTGTGAGGGTGGCAATCAGAAATGTGATCTAATATGTGATCTGCTTGATTCCCATAACGAGCTGCTCAAAAATATAAAGCCATACTGTACAACCCAGTCAACACTTTCTCAGTTAATGATTACTTAAGAACAAAAACAGAAGTTGCTGGAAAAGTTC
>JAHRHZ010000020.1:1136361-1170020 GCA_024137785.1 Ginglymostoma cirratum | reverse complement strand
CTCAGATTCTCCAGCATCTGCAGCTCCTATTATCTCTGATACACCTTTTAAGTTGAATTGCTGCATCTGCAGGAAGCTGTTGAATTGTTCCTCATGCCGTGTATTGGATTTGGCCTGGCTTCTCCTGAGTCCAGGCTGTGGTGTTTCATTGTACAAAGGCAATAAATAATTCTACCTGCCCAAGAGGGAGAGGTTTGACCAAAAGCAGCAAGCTTTCCTGCTCCTATGATGCTGCTTGGCCTGCTGGGTTCATCCAGCCCCACGCCTTGTTATCTCGGATTCTCCAGCATCTGCAGTACCTTTTATCTATGATATAAAGAATCTCCATCCGTTCAATCTCTTCTGAGAAATACAAACAAATGAATCTGGACAAAAGTGAAGCCACAGTTGTTTCTCATTTCACATCCAATATCTTCACATCAGCTTAAAGTCATGGAGTAAATGAATAGCATTCCCCTTGGTCACTTGTTGCCAGGATTGGCTCGACAAGGTGTACTTTCCTGTAAGTCCGTACCAATCCCTGTTTCTATTTCCCATGGAGATTGTCCAGTTGACTGCATTTCCTCCTGGACTGACTTCACCCTCAGCCTAAAGTGCATGTCCCTATTCCACACACCCGACTGGCCACAGCCGTCAACACAAACTCTCCGAATGGACCCTGCTGTATAAGGTAAAGTCCGGCCTTGTTTGTGTGCTGCATAGAGTCCTTTGCCATGTCCATCAGGAAGGATGTGTGCCTGAGGCGGGGTGACTATCCCAGGCAGTGGGGGCCTGCAGGTCAAGGCCTCCCTGTACATGGGTGATGTCGCCGTTTTCTGCACCGACCGGCAGTCGGTGCGTAGGCTCTTGAGCATCCGTGACCAGTTTGAACTGGCCTCAGGTGTCAAAGTCAATAGGGGTAAGAGCGAGGCCATGTTCTTCGGTACCTGGGCCGACCAATCCTTTATCCCCTTCACCGTCAGGACAGACTACCCGAAGGTGCTGGGTGTTTGGTTCGGAGGGGCTGCGGCGTACACCAAGACTTGGGAGGAGCATATCACCAAACTGAGGCAGAAACTGGTCCTTTGGGAGCACCACTCCCTCTCCATTGCAGGAAAAAACCTGATCATCAGGTGTGAGGCACTCTCAGTGTTGCTCTAGGTGGTGCAGGTCTGGCCCATTCTCCAAAACTGCTCTGTTTCAGTCACTGAAGCCATTTTCCCCTTCATCTAGAGGTTTAAGATGGGCTGTGTCCTCAGGGACACCATGTACAAAACTCTGGATAAGGGCAGGGAACAACGTAACCAACACTACCCTCGCCCTGATGGCTACCTTCGTGTGCGGCTGCACCAAGTGTCACTACTTACTGAGGTTCTACCTGTCCCCGGTGTCGCAAAGGACAGACTTGGCCTCACTGCCGCGGAACGCTCTGAGTAGTTGGACCGCCCCGTACCACCTGTCCTTCATGGAGAAATTTTTGAAGGGAAACACCTTTGACCACAAGGCCATCAGCCAGTGGTCTGCACGTAATATCCTTGAGACCCTTTGGGAAAAGGAGAGGGTGGATCCTGTCGGGTGGTTCCCCACGCAGACTGCCAAAGTCGTTTGGCAGAATGCCTCATCGCCAGAGCTTTCTAACAAACACCAGGACATTGCTTGGCTGGTGGTGAGAGGGGCCCTACCAGTAAGATCCTTCATGCACGCCCGGGCTCTCTGTGCCACCGCACGCTGCCCTCGAGGCGGCTGCGGGGGGGAGCGAGACTGTCAATCACCTCCTTCTGGAGTGTGCCTACATGCAGGAGGTCTGGAGGGGAATGCAGTGGTACGTGTCGAGGTTCGTCCCGAGCAGCTCCGTGACACGGGACTCCGTGCTCTACGGGCTGTTTCCCGGGACACATACCAAGACCAACATCAACTGCGCCTGGAAGACCATCAACGCGATGAAAGACGATCTTTGGTCTGCCCGCAACTTGCTGGTCTTCCAGTTGAAAGAAATAACCCCGACTGAGTGTTGCAGACTGGTGCACTCCAAGGTCCAGGACTCCGTGCTGAGGGACGCACTAAAGCTTGGGGCAGCCACTGCCAGGGTGCAGTGGGGAAAGACCACTATCTGAGGGCTTCCTGCTGAAGCTGAATGGGAGTCTGTTCCGTTATTGGACCCTCCTAGTGCCTCAAATTTATGGAAATATAGTTGTGTACAAGGAGGAGATGCCTTTTGTTTGTTTACTGGATAGAGTCAAACTCCAATGTTTGTTTCTTTCTCCGTATGCTACTGTACAGAACCAAACTGCTTTCGTGTCTACAAATAAAGTATATTTTTGATAATTTTTAAAGAATGGCCCTGAAGGGGTTAAGATTCCTGTTAAATTGGCTCCACCCATTCTACTGATGTAATACCGTGTGGGTGGGGACCACCAGTTTTCCTCTTGTTTTCAGTGGGAGCACTTATATCTGGACCAGATCCTTAAGGTCGTGACTAAATATAGTTATAATTATTCCTATCATACAATAAACCTCTTTGTTAAGGTAGGAACAGCATTTTAGAATCACACAGTGTAGAAGAGACCCTTCAGCCCATCAAGTCTGCACCAAATACTACTCTAAATCTCCACTAGTCCCACTTTCCAGCTCTAGGTCTATAGCCTTGAATGCAATGACACTTAATGCTCATCCAAGTACTTTTTTAAAGGTTGTGAGGTTTCCCGCCTCAACTACCCTCCCAGGCAGTACATTCCAGATTCCCACCACCCTCTGGGTGAATAATAAATTCTCAAATTCCCTCTAAACCTCCAGCTTTTCACTTTAAAATTATGTCCCCGCATCACTCAGTATTTTTAATCAACCTGTTCAGGGTTCTGGAGCTGGTGAGACTTGTACCTGGGCCTCCAAGCTCAAAGTTAGGGACACTACGACTGCACCAGAAGAGCCCTCTGCCCCCTTGTAATCGATCTTTCAACTGAAGGGAAGAGCTGCCTCCTACCCACCCCATCCATGGCCGTCGTTATCTTATACATCTGAACCTCAGCCTTCCCTGTTCTAAAGGAAGCAACCCGAGCTTATCCAGCCTCTCTTCTTCACGGGAATACCCCGTCCCAGGCAACATCCTGGTGAATCTCCCTCTGCATCCCCTCTACCCCACCGCAATCAGTGAGGATCGGTAACTACACCCCCTCCACAATAACACTCAACACTGGAGACCCCCAGGGATCCGTCCTCAGCCCCCTCCTGTATTCCCTGTGCACCCACACCCTACTGTACTCCCTGTACACCTAGCCCCTACTGTACTCCCTGTACACACACCCCGTACTGCACTCCCTGTACACCCAGCCCCTACTGTAATCCCTGTGCACCCACCCCCTACTGCACTCCCTGTACACCCAGCCCCTACTGTACTCCCTGTACACCCACCCCTACTATACTCCCTGTACACCCAGCCCCCTCCTGTACTCCCTGTACACCCAGCCCCTACTGTACTCCCCGTACACCCACCTCCTACTGTACTCCCTGTACACCCAGCCCCTACTGTACTCCCTATACACCCAGCCCCCTACTGTACTCCCTGTACACTCAGCCCCTACTGTACTCCCTGTACACCCAGCCCCCTACTGTACTCCCCGTACACCCACAACTGTGTTGCCAAATTTTGAATTGACACTATCCGTGAGTTTGCTGACCATCGTGGTAGAATGGATGTCTGACAATGACAAGTCAAAATATAGACGGGTAATAGAGGGCTTCGTGACATGATGCAATGAGAATAACTCTCTTAATGTCAGCAAAACTAAAGAGCTGATCATTGACTTCCGAAAGAAAGGTGGAGAACACGCCCCCATCTACATCAATGGAACTGAGGTTGAGAGAGTGAAGAGTGTCAAGTTCCTCGGAGTGACAATAACCAATGACCTGTCCTGGACTTTCCACAAGGATGCAATGATCAAGAAGACACAACAATGCCTCTTCTTCCTCAGGCGACTCAGGAAATTTGGCATGTTCATAGGGACCCTCACCATCTTCTACAGATGCACCATTGAAAGCACACTGCCCGGGTGCACAACAGCCTGGTATGGCAACTGCTCTGCCCAGGACCGTAAGAAACTACAGAAGGTGGTGTGCACAGCCCAGACCATCACGGAAACCAACCTTCCATCCATGGACTCCATTTACATGGCTCACTGCCGGGGAAAGGCAGTCAACATCATCAAAGAGCCATCGCACCACGGTAATGACCTCCTACAGCCTCTTCCGTCAGGCAGAACATACAGAAGCCTGAGCACACACTCCAGCAGGTTCAGGAACAGCTTCTTCCCAGCCATTATTAGGCTGACAAATGGACTCTCTAGCCCCAAATAATGCTGATCTTGCTAACGTTCATCTCACCTCACACGCCCTGTGCAATGTAACCTGTATGTCTCTGTCTCAGCCTTTTTGATCTGTACATCCTTGCTTACTATGATCTGCCTGTACTGCTCGTAAACAAAGCTTTTCACTGTATTTCGGTACACGTGACAATCAATCAATGAAGCAGTGCAACCCCAGCCTCCCAACAGTGTGGGGACTAGAACTGCACACAGTACTCCAGCTGTGGCCTCACCAAATTCCAAAGGAGCTCCAACATCCCCTCCCTGCTTTTATAATCTACGTCACAACTGATGAAGGTAAATGTTCCATATGCCTTCTTAAATACACAATCAATTTGTCCTGCCACCGTCGGGGATTTGTAGACTAGCACCCCAAGATCCCTCTGCTCCTCTGAGCTTTCTAGTGTCCTGCCATTCGTACAGCTCACCCTTGTCTTGTTACTTTTATCTTCAGTAGATTCTCTATGAAGGTGTATCATCTATCACTAGTTAGTCACTACACCCAAAAAAAGCCAAGACAAAGAAGGATTGGTGGCAGTGAATTACCTCAAACAACCTCCACCCAGGACTGGGAGTGAGCACAAATATCACAAGGTACCACGTACAGTCCAACAGGACTACACAGGGTGAGTACAGGAAGGATGTTCCCAATGAGCAGGGAACCCAGAACCAGGGGGTCACAGTCTAAGGATATGGAGATGGTCCATTTCGGACTGAGATGAGGAAAAATGTCTTCACCCAAACAGCGGGGAGCCTGTGGCATTCTTTACCACAGAAAGCAGTTGAGGCCAAAACATTAAATGTTTTCAAGGAGGAGTTAGGGATAGTTTTAGGCCTAAAGGAATCAATGGATAATGGGGGAGAAAGCAGGAGCAGGGGACTGAGTTGGATGATCAGGCAAAATCATTTACCTGATTAGAGTAGACATAGGGAAGATGTTTCCACTAGTAGGAGAGACTAGAATCCAGAGGCACAGCCTCAACGTTGAGGGATAACCCCTTTAGAACTGAGATGGGAGGAATTTCTTCAGCCAGAGGGCGGTGAATCTGTAGAACTCATTGCCACAGAGGGCTGTGGAGGCTAAGTCATTAAGTGTCTTTAAGACAGAAATAGATCGGTTCTTGATTAGTAAAGGGGTCAAGGATTACAGGGAGAAGGCAGGAGAATGGGGTTGAGAAACATATCAGCCATGATCGAAGGGCAGAACAGACTCAAAAGGCTGAATGGCCTAATTCTGCTCCCGCTTTTGATGTTTCTGCGTTTCTGTGGTCATCAGGGAAAATGTACAGAAAGTGACGCGGACTTTGCATTGAAAAATGCACTTGAAAATGTGTCAGTTCAATTCAGCTTCAAGGTTCGTTGGAAATTCATTCGCAGCCTCACAGATCTGAATTAACCCATGAAACAGCACCATCAGTAAACTTCAGCAGAATGCAGTTGTTTCTGTTTTTCCATTAAGACGGATTGCTTCACATGCTTAACAGCAGGATCTGCAGCTTACATTCAGATACACTCAGGTTTATTATCAAAAGTGGGCATTTGTTAATCAGCGTGCCTAGTCCCCCTGCAATCATCGGATTTAAAATTATTGAAAATGACTTTAAAAGCCAACACCAAACCATTTAATACCTTCACTGGCGTACACAAGGCAGTGTTTCAGTATATTAAATATCATTTGATGGGAAAATCTTTTTAAAATGCCAACTGGTGCCTATGTGCAAGGAATATCATCACAGTTTCAAATGTCTTCCGAAGCCTCTGCAAGGAGACAAGTGATGTCAATGGTATTGACCCCGGGCTAGTAAATCCAGAGGGCCAGCTTAACTTGGGCACATGGGTTTGAATCCCACCCTGGTGGAATTTGAAATCATAAAAATTATCTGGAATAAAAAGCCAGGCTAATGGCCATCAAGTATTGTCGATTGTTGGAAAAACCAACCCGGTTCACTCATGCCCTTTATTGAAGGAAATCTGCCATCCTTACCTGGTCTGGCCTACATGTGACTCCAGAACCACAACAACGGGTCTTAACTTGCCCTCTGAAATGACCCAAGCAAGTCACTCAGTTCAAAGACAATTAGGGAAGGAAGGTGATAGCCTGGACGTGTTATTGCTGGACTGTTAATCCAGAGATTGTTCTGGTGACCTGAGTTCGAATCCCACCATGGCAGATGGTGGAATTTGAATTCAACAAATATCTGGAATTAAGAGTCTAATGATGACCTTGAATCCATTTGTTGATTGTTGGAAAAACCCATCTGGTTCACTAATGTCCTTTAGGGAAGGAAACTGCCATCCTTACCTGGTCAGGCCTACGTGTGACTCCAGACCCACAGCAACGTGGTTGAATTTTAACCATGCTCTGGGATAGCAAGGAATACTAGCCGGGCCAGCGACTAAAAAAGAAACAAATGCTGACCCAGCCAGTGAGACCACATCCCATAAAGCAATAAAAAACAAATTTGCATCTATATACCGCCTTTCAAGGCCATTGCAGGTCTTAGATAACAAGCATAGGGCTGCATGAACACAGCAGGTCAAGCAGCATCATAGGAGCAGGAAAACTTGACGTTTCGGGCCTAAACCCTTCATCAGAAATGGGGGAGGGGAAGAGGGTTCTGAAATAAATAGGGAGAGAGGGGGAGGTGGATAGAGGATGGATAGAGGAGAGGATAGGTGGAGAGGAGGCAGACAAGTCAAACAGGCGGGGATGGAGCCAGTAAGGGTGGTATACTGCATCCGCTGTACCCGTTGTGGCTTCCTCTACATCGGGGAAACCAAGTGCAGGCTTGGGGACCGCTTTGCAGAACACCTGCGCTCAGTTCGCAACAAACAACTGCACCTCCCAGTCGCGAACCATTTCAACTCCCCCTCCCATTCCTCAGATGACATGTCCATCCTTGGCCTCCTGCAATGCCACAGTGATGCCACCCGAAGGCTGCAGGAACAGCAGATCATATTCAGCCTGGGAACCCTGCAGCCCAATGGCATCAATGTGGATTTCACAAGCTTCAAAATCTCCCCTCCCCCAACTGCATCCCAAAACCAGCCCAGCTCGTTCCCGCTTCCCTAACCTGTTTTTCCTCTCACCTATCCCCTCCTCCCACCTCACGCCCCACCCCCATCTCCTATCTACTAACATCATCCTCATGTCTGCCTCCTCTCCACTTATCCTCTCCTCTATCCATCCTCTATCCGTCTCCCCCTCTCTCCCTATTTATTTCAGAACCCTCTTCCCCTCCCCCATTTCTGATGAAGGATTTAGGCCCGAAACGTCAAGCTTTCCTGCTCCTATGATGCTGCTTGACCTGCTGTGTTCATCCAGCCCCATGCTTGTTATCTCGGATCCTCCAGCATCTGCAGTACCTTTTATCTCTCCATTGCAGGTCTTAAATTACTTTACAGCCAAGAATATGTTCGAGGTGCAGTCATTGTTTTAATGTAGGAACTGCAGCGACCACATTGTGCACAGCAAGAGCCACCAAACAACAGTACAATAATGACCAGATGATCAGTTTCCTGCGACGGTGACTGAGGGATAAACATTGGCCCTTCATTGAAAAGTGGGGTTGTGGGATTTTTTTTGCATCAAAGTTGGAGTGTGGGATGTGGGGGGTAGGACTTGAGGGACCTGGCTCGGTTGAACGGAAAGTTAGCACCTCGAACAGTGCAGCACTCTCTCAGTAGCTCAGTAAATTCACTGGAGCCTTGGTTACAACAAAGAGGTAACTAGAACTCCACACATTATCTCTCAGCCGGGGACAGATAGCCAAAGGTATTCAGCGACAAGTTGTGAAATTGAAAAAAATTGAATTCAACTACCCCTTACTTAGGAATGTCTTTATGGAAGTCTAATAGGCTACAGAGTGTCTAAGACATGCACACATGTGTGTATCCTAATTGGGTGACCAGACTCTTTCAGAGAAAAGTTCTGTAGCTGTTTATTCCAACCTCTGCAACACAACCGGGCAAATATCCGACTGGTATCAACAGCATCGAGGTTGGACTGTAACATGGAAACGTCAGAGCCCTGTCCACAAACACAATCTCTAGCCTGATCGTTGTGTCGTACCCTCAGAACATGCTTTGCTCAGTACCCCATTCTGTCACAGTGTTTAACACACCTGGTGCCTGACATGCTCAGTGTACAACACGCTCAATATATGACATGCTTCATTTAGGATACGCTCAGTTTACAATACACCCCAAGGTAATACCATGCCCAGGGTACCCCTTGCTCAGTTTACAACATGCTCACTGTATGACACGCTTCGATGTGTCACCTAGTGTGGCTGACAATCAACGGACGAGACCAATTAGCCCGAAGCTCAAATGAATAACTGATCGCACAATTTGTCACAAGTGCAACACAATCAATAAACTGTCAAACGATCTATCTCATCTCGACAGCGAAGACTGAGTGACATATTTATATTTGTAATCCTCACACCATTGCCTGTGTGAGCCAGCTTCGCCTTTTCTGCTATTTTCAGACCAAGTAAAGTTTTGAAACATTTTACCATCTGGGCCTGGCTTTTGGGACAACTGTTGATAGCTTCAATCTTCTCATTAGCTGTAGGAAATACAAACAGATAATGAACTGGAGTGGATTATCAGAGAGAAACTCCAACCACCCCAAACCCCCCATGTCAAGCCCCCTCAGCCCCGTGCAAAACCCCTGCACCCACCGTCACCCTGGAAAGCAGGGCAGGACCCACTGGGCAGGGGAAGGGAGAGGGGGCACTCCCTGAAAACACTTGGAACACAATATGCTGCCCCCGTCAAAGTTGGAGTGTGGGATGTGGGGGGTAGGGGTGTGGGGGGTGGGCGTAGGGGAGTCGGCTATTTGCAAACATAACAAGCCTCAATGACCAAGCAGGGCTGATGTGAAACGCTCAGGGAATGCACTGAGAGGAGTTGGGATAACATTTCAAACTGCTTTGAGAACCCAGAGACACTTGTACAGCCCAAGCCCACACATAGAGAGGGTAAATACTGCAGAAATTCACTTTGTTCAAGTTTCTCTTCAAACGTAATCTAACCAGATACTCACTTCTTCCTTACACTCAAAATACTTTAATGTTCGCACACTTCTAGCAAGCTCCTGTAATCCAAGGAAATGTGATGCCTCTTTGTCAGGAAATGTTATTCAGCGCAGAACATGCTGCAGACAGAGAATCTAATGCAAATACTCAGCACGTTCTGCACCCACTACCCGCCCCCCCCACCGCCCGGGTTTGTCCTCACCGATAATTTGGATGATTTCTGCCAGTAAAACTCCATCAGCGACATCTTGTTGTAAATCCTTGATCAGTCGTTTATGACCAGACCTGGCCAAGTAATGATTGGCCCAATCAGTATAAATCTGCAGAGAGAGAGAGAGACAGTAAAAAGTCTTGCAGCAGCTCGAGTACTCGCTGAGACACACAAACTATTTTGAATCACTCAGCCTTCCAAAGCAAGGGTTTTAAAAATGGAAACAGCTTTAAAGAGATTTTACTGCGCTCCAATTTCATTATGAGTCACTTGCAGAGAACACAACGGGTGGTGTCACACTGACCACACACTTTAAAAAAAAAAGTTATGTTCATTTCAGGGGAATCCTGTGCCCCCAGAGAGAGGGCAGAATGTGGCACTGGCACCCAAAGGGAGTGGGTAAGGAGAAAGGTATTGGTACATTGAAGGGGCTAACTGGATAAACGCACGAAGGAGAAAGGAATTGGAGGAGTTGGTGAAGGGTGAGATTAAGAGGAAATGGGAGAAGTTTTGGGTGGAGCACTAACACCAGCGCTGAGCAGAGGGGTTGAATGGCCTGTTTCTGTGCTGTGAAAGAATAAAGGGACGGATCACATGTTTAAAACAAAAGCTCTCACCTTGTTGGAACAGAAATTTTGTTCTGAACCACATGAAAGGAGTTGGGAATTTTCAACACCAGAAGTCAAAGGTGTCTCCGGTTCTCTAACTGCCCAGTCATCCCAATGAGTTTAATCTGGGAATTCCATCAAAAAAGTATTGATGCTGCTCTAGACTCAGCACAGCATTCACATCTCAGCAACTCGACTGAAACTTACCAACAACTATCGGCTAAAGGCACACACCTACACACAGACCCACACACACACACACACCCCCACACACACCTACACATAGACCCACACACACACAGACCCCCACACACACAAACACACACACTCCCACACCCGCTACACACATACACACACACACCCCCACGCACATGCACACTCACACAGTAATATACACATACTCACTCACACCCACACACATACACTCACATACACTCACACATCATATACACACACACACCCACCCACCCACACACACACATACATATGCACCACTCGCAGACATATACTCACAATCACACAGTCACACACGCACACTCACATATTCAAGAACCACTCACAGGCACACACTCACTGACATACACACACACTCACGCACACACACACTCAATCATGCACATACACACACACAAAGACACAATCTCTCGCACACATTCACACATACACACACACAAGCACACTCACACACATACACTCAAGCACACACACACACATTCAAGCACAAACATACACAAACACACACTCAATCGAGTGCACATACACACACACAGAAACAGGAGCGCACACACACACACACATACACACTCACTCACATACATCGTCACTCACGGAAACACATACACGCATTGACTCACACACACTCACTCGTGAGCACTCAGTCACACACTCACACACTGTCACATGCACACACACACCTGCACACCCGCACAGCCTCACTCATGTACACGCTCTCACATGCATACACACACACTCACACATTTCTATGGTTCTATTTTGAAAAGGCATCTAGTTGTCTATGTGTTATCATGGACACGATGGGCCAAATGGCTGACTTCTGTGCTGTATCATTTCTGTGGTTCTACTCACACTGACGCACCCACTCACAGTGATTTACACAACTACTTGGTCTCACACACACACACACACACACACACGTGCGCGCGCGCAGCTGCCGAAACTGGGGATATTTGTTGAAATAAGACACTCTCCTGTTGCCTGAAGTCAGTTTTTCAAACTCTGCAGTTTTTGTTGGCTCACATCTCACTCCTGAGAAAGGTGAGAGGAAATGAAAGTAGCTGAATAAATATCCGAATATAGTCACAACTCTGCCTGACTGGTAACATCAGAGAAGTGGCACCCCAGGGGGAATTCCTGGCATGTTTTGGGCAGTCCTAACCTTTATTCCGACCTGTTTAAAACTGGAGCATTTTGAAACTTTGAAAGGGAGATGGAAATAGGAATGGATTTGATCTGAGCAATTAGAGGCATGAGTGCAGCCTGGCACTTGTTCCTCGTGGACTGTTTCTGGTCCCATTTAAACACAGTGATTAGAGAAACCACAAACAACTAATACTTTTCAGACGCTTCAACTTCTAACTAATTTAAAGCAGAACTGTGCCAAATTCTTCTTGTCACTTATATTGGCATCGAATTGTGATCTGGAACGTGTTGCCAATGTAAGCCGATTCAATAACAACTTTCAAAACAGAGTTGGATAAATATTCAAAAGGGAACTGGGGCCTTTGGAGTGAAAAGAAGGGCCTAGAGAGGGGCTGGATGGAGAGTTCCCCAAGAACTAGCATGGGTATAATGGAGTGAATGGCCTCTTTGTGTCCTGTGTGATTCTGTGTAGCTCTCGTGTACTGCCACCAATTCCCAGAAATCTCACAAGGTTGAGAGGGTCGACACTGTTCAGGAAGGAGGGAAGGTTTGGCATTAAGTAGCCCTTTCCTAGTGGAGGCCATGCCACAGGGATCAATGTAGCTCTGGGATGCGGGGGGTGGGGGTTAGTGGTCATGGTTGTGAATAAGGAAGGGAGTGTGATGGAGCCCAAACAGCAGGATAATGAAAATTTGCTTTTCCCTTTCCTGAATAGAGCCATCCCACCAGCCCACCCCCTGTGCTGGGGTGCCATCCATCACGGTTCCTCAGTGCAGAGGGAGATCCCACAGTGTACACCAACATATCTCCACCACAGTCAGGCCAACAGCCAACTGCCAATGGGATTCCTTAGGGAAGTCGGAAATGGGGGTCGGGTCAGGAGCTATCTACTGACCCAAGGGCGAGGGAATGTGTTGGGGAGGATAAACATTTGTGTTTGAGCAGAGCTGAGAAATGGGAGTTCACAAAACCATCAGAAACTGGAACAAGTGATCCATTGTTTATTGGCTAACATTCCCTTTCTGCAGAAACACCACCTCATTGACAGCCTGGCACCTGGCTCACACCAATTCCCAGTTGCCAGCACTCACTTACCAAGACTGGCCCCCTTTCCACTAAAACACCACCTTTAAAACTCTCATCTTAGGCTTCAAATCCCAGCAGGGTATCCACCACACAACGCCCCCATCCCCAGCCCTTACCTCAGCAAATTCTCACTTCCTCTCCCAGATAAGAATTACAATCTCATTCATCTCATTGGTCATGTGACAAAATTATCATGCAGTTTTTAACCAATCACAGTGACCGCTCCCTATCAATGAGTCTACAGCAAAGGCAGACATGGGGCCAGGACACTCTGGGAGTTATCATAGACCAGAAACTCAACTGGACTCACCACGTAAACACAGTGGCTACCAGAGCAGGTTAGAGGCTACGAACACTCCAAGGAGTAACATATCCCAACTGCCCAAAACCTATCTGACATCCACAAGGCACAGACAGGAGTGTGATGGAATACTCCCCTCTTACCTGGATGGGTGCAGCCCCAACAACACTCAAGAAGCTTGACACCATCCAGGACAAAGCAGCCGCTTGATTGGTACCACATCCACAAGCATCCCACTCCCTCCACCAGCCACCACAATATGCACTGCAGAAATTCACTAAAGATCCTCAGACAGCACCTTCCAAATCTATAACCTCTTCCATCTAGAACGTCAAGGGCAGCAGATACATGGGATCGCCATCCCCTGCAAGTTCCCCTCCACCATCCTGAGTTGGAAATATATCGCCGTTCCTTCACTGTCGCTGGGTCAGAATCCTGGAATTCTCTCCCTCAGGGCATTGTGGGGTCAACCTACAGCACATGGACTGCAGCAGCTCAACAAGGCAGCTCACTACCACCTTCTCAAGGGGTAACGAGGCACAGGGCAATAAATATGGCCCACATCCCAAGAATGAATAAAAATAGTTCCCCCTTACAGGTCCTGCCTCCAATTCCTCATGTATTTATGCGGTAAAATTATAAGGACATATCCAGGACATTTACTCTCCACATCCCCCTGTATGATGCCTTCTTGCTTTTGACTCTATTAAGATAACAGATCCCAATGAGCCAATGCTACTCATTGCTGCAAAGATTTTCATCACAGAGTGATAAATGCTGCTTGCTGGAGCTCCATGGGTCACACCTTCTCCTTGGAATCAGTGGGTTGTGGGATCAGAGCTCCTGTTACTGCAGTTCAGACAAAGTGCTGAACTGTCAGAGGAGCTGATGTTCAGACAGAGCCTGAGTGCAATGACTTCACAAGAAGGAGCCATTTCCATCACATTTAATTTTCCCCTGACCTCTGACTGTGGGGATTCGCCTGAAAATGACTCACAAACAGTGCAGTGAGACAGTGACATCACAAGTAATTCGAGTCACAAATCAATTTCCTGTCATTTTTCATGTTGGGAATGAGGATAAAGTGTCATCCCAGGACAGAGGGTTAAGGGTTAATGGACAAGGTCAAATTCCTGCCCAGGTTAAAGCCTCCTGGGAGTGAGCGGGGTGGTAGTGGGGTGGTGGAGTGTAATTATGACACAACAAGTTTATATCAACATGAACTCACTTTGATGCAATCAACTGACCGTGAATGGATGCAAATTGAAAATGCAACATTTTAGGAGCAGGAGTAGGCCATTCAGCCCCTCAAGCCTGTTCCGCCATTCGATATGATCATGGTTGGTCTGTGGCCTAACTCCATATACCTGCCTTTGATCTGTATCTCTTAGTACCTTTGCGGAACAAAAATTTATCTATCTCCGATTTGAAGTTAACAACTGATCCAGTATCCACTGCTGTTTGTGAGAGAGAGTTCCAAACCTCTCCCACCCTTTGTGTGTAGAAGTGCTGCCTAACATCGCTCCTGAACGGTCTGGTCCTAATTCTCAGACTATGCCCCTAGCTCAATAATCCCCAACCAGTGGGAATAGTTTCTCTTTATGTACCCTGCCTTTTCCCGCTAATATCTTGAAGATTTTGATCAGATCTGAAACTTTGGGGTTTCAAGACCCCCTTCCCCAGCACAATCCTGGCAAATGTCCCAAGCCATTGAGAACAAAATGGATGATCCCAAAGCCAAAGCCACCATCAAAAAGGAATTGAGATACTGCTGTGTGTCATGTCTCACAGAAACATAGCTCACTCCTGCTAAACCCCCGCCCCCAACCCACCCCCCGCCTGTGCCTTACAACCTGAGGGTTTCTCAATTCTCCAAATGGTCCACTCAGTGTATTCGGGCAAGGCAAGGGGTAGAGGGATCTGCCTCCGAATCAACTCCTCCTGGTGCTCCAACGTGGTGACCCTGGTGAGGTTCTGCTCCCAGACAGTGAAATGCTGTCCCTACTACCTGTCGCATCAGTTCATCTCCACCATCCTGGCAGCAGTATACATTTCGCCTCATGCGGAAGTGCACTTGACGAAATACACAATGCTACAAACAGCCTTGAGACAGAATACCCTGAGGCCTTGTTCATTATTAACTTCAACCAGGCCAACCTCAGGAGTGTGCGACAAAAATACCATCAACAAACCTCCTGTCCCACCAGAGGTCCGAACATCCTTGGCCATTGCTGTACACCCATCAACGATGCCTACCACTCCATCCCCCATCTGCATTTTGGGAGATCAGATCACAACACTGTGCTTCTCCTCCCGGCTTACGAACAGAAATTGAAGCGTGACATCCCAGTGCAGAAAGTAATGCAGTGTTGGTCTGAGGCAATGGCAGGGCTTCGACAGGACTGCTTCGAGTCAGTGCACTGGGCCATATTCAAGAACTCAGCAGCCAACCTAAGCAAGTGTGCCACTGCTGTTAGACACTTCACCAGTAAATATGTAGAAGACTGCATGCTGAAAGATGCTTAATCCAAATGTATCCCAACCAGAAGCCAGGAATGACCCAGGAAATCCAATCCCTACTGAAGTCCAGGTCTGAGGCGTACAAGTCAGGTGACCCTGACTGATACAGGAAATCCAGGTACGACCTTCACAAGGCCACCAGAGACAGCAAGAGGCAATACCAAACTCAGCTTGAGACCCAGACCAACCACATAGACACCCCTTGTTTGTGGCAAGGCTTACACAACATGACAGGTTACAAAGCAAAGTCAAACAGAATTACGGGTAACAGCACATCCCTACCCAATGAGCTCAATGCATTCTACGCTCGCTTTGAACAGAATGTCAGTGAAATGATGTCACCTATCCCATCAGCCTCAGATGTACCTGTTCCCATGGTGACTGCCACAGATGTTAGAATGGCCTCCTTGAGAGTGAACCCATGGAAAGTGACTGGTCCAGATGGAATTCCTGGCCACGCATTCCGATCCCGTGCGGACCAGCTGGCTGGAGTACTCGCAGACACCTTTAACTTTTCCTTACTATGACCTGAAGTCTCCACCTGCTTCTGGAATGCCACCATCACCCCAGTGCCGAAGATAAATCACGCAGCATGCCTCAATGACTACTGCCTGGTGGCTCTGATAGCCGTAATGATGAAGTGCTTCGAGAGGTTACTCAAGGTTCACATTAACTCCAGCCTCCCGGTCTGCCTCAATCCTTTGCAATTCGCCTACCGGCACAACAGGTCCACAACAGGCACCATCTCCCTGGCCCTACACCCATCCCTGGAACATGTGGATAACAAAGATACCTACATCAGGCTCCCACTTCTTGACTACAATTCCACCTTCAACACCATAATCCTAAATCAACTCATCTCTAAACTCCTAGGTCTTGGCTCCCCCTTCTGTAACGAGATCTTCGACTTCCTGACCCATAGACCGCAATCAGTAAGAACAGGCAACAACACCTCCACCATAGATAACAAGGTGTGGAGCTGGATGAACACAGCAGGCCAAGCAGCATCACAGGAGCAGGAAAGCTTGACGTTTCGGGCCTAGACCCTTCATCAGGTGTTAGAGATAGTAGGTACTGCAGATGCTGGAGAATCTCCAGCATCTGCAGTACCTACTATCTCTAACACCTCCACCATAATCCTCATAACACTGGTGCCCCACCAGGCTGCGTACTCAGCCCCCTCCTGTACTCCCCACACACTCACAACTGTGTGGCCAAATTCCACGCTAACTGCATCGAAAAGATTGCTGATGACACCACCATTGTAGGTCAGATATCAAACAATGATGAGACAGAATACATGAAAGAGACTGAGTGCTCAGCAGAATGTTGTAAAGATGACAATCTCTCCATGAATGTCAGTGAAACGAAGGAGCTGGTCATTGAACAAAAACAAAGTTGCTGGAAAAGCTCAGCAGGTCTGGCAGCATCTGTGAGGGATAAAACAGAGTTAACGTTTTGGGACTGGTGACCCTTCCTCAGAGTTGGTCATTGACTTCAGGAAGTGGAGTGGAGGACACGCCCCTGTCTGAATCAGTGGGACTTAGGTAGAGATGGTCAAGAGCTTCAAGTTCCTGGGAGTGGCGATCATCAACAATCTGTCCTGGTCCATCCACGTTGATGCGATGGTCAAGAAAGGACAATGACACCTCTACTTCCTCAGGAATTTGGCATGTCTGTAAAGACTCTGACAATTTCTATAGATGCACCACAGAAAGCATTCTATTCAGATGCATCTTGGCTTGGTATGGCAACTGCTCTGCCCAGGTCTGTAAGAAACTGCAGAGAGTTATGAACACAATCCAGTCCATCACGCAAACCAATCTTCCATCTATCAACTCCATCTATAATTCCTGCTACCTCAGGATAGCAGCCAACATAATCACGGACCCCTCACACTCCAGTTACATTCTCTCCCCCCTCTTCTGTTGGGCAGAAGATATAAAATTTTGTATACACATACGAAGAGATTCATGCACAGCTTCTTCCCCGCTGTTATCAGACTTTTGAAAGGGCCTCTCAAATGTTAACGTTGATCTCTCTCTCTCTCCGCTGTAACTGTACATCCTGCACTCTGGTCTGCAACCCTGATGCACTTTATATGGAATGATCTTCCTGTACAGCGTGCAAAACAATACTTTTCACTGTATCTCGGTACATGTGACGATAATAAATCAAATCAAAGATCACCCCTTACTCCTTTGAATGGATGCGTGCAGGTAACCCTGGATGCCTCTAATGCTGGGTCTTGAACTTTGTCTATCTCCTTCAGCTAATAATAGCTGGTTGCTTGGACTGTAAGATCTGGGATTTCAACCCTGCGCCTCTTCACCTCTGTAGCTTTAGGATGTTCTTTAAAAGTTTTACCAAGGTGTTGATCACATACCCTAACACAAGGATCCCACTGTCATTTTTTTTTGATGACTGCCCCTGTGAAAATGCCTTGGGGAGTTTTACAGTCCTGAAGGCACTATATTAATGCAAGTGGTAGTTGTTGGCTTGGCTGGTCTGTTCCACATGTAGTACCGAAATACTGTCACACGATGGCGGGATTTGCACACAGAAGTAAAACATTATCGGTTTTCCTGAAGCTGGTGATGTTTAAAACCCTGGTCGTAATGTTCTCACTTAGTAACAGCACAAGGTTCAGCCCTGCTGGTGGTTTCGGGTTAATAGAGGCATTTGCTCTCGTGGGCCAGGTGTCAGGAACGTCCAAAAGAGAACTCTGTTCCTCCCGAGAAACAGTTGTCTTAAAAAGGTCAAAGCTAAGATAAAATTATTAACAATTGGAGACAGAGTGAGCTAACTGAACTGCACAGCAAGGGCGATGTGAGAAAAACAATTTCACCCCAGCGAGTCACTAGGGTCTGGACCAGTCTGCCTGGAAATGTGGAGGAAGTGAAATGATGTGCAGGGATATGGGGGAAAGGCGATTGCACTGGGTAACGGTGCATATTTGAAGAGACAGTTCAGACATGTTGGGCCAAATGGCCTCTTTCTGCACCGTTACAATGCTGTGGTCCTATGAAGTTTTAGGGGCTGAATGGCCTCCTCGTGCTCCTATATTAGTGCGTGGCTAGAAACTGTTTGACCACATCCATTCAGAGAGGATGTGTTGGTGACCGTGAAAGTAGTCGCTGCAGCTGGTCAATACAACTCACTTCTGAAAGTGAGCCAATTCCTACCACAGGACCATCCAACCATCACAGCGGATTCTCACACGGCCAACACTTTAACCAGAGCCAATGTGGCACCAGTACCCAAACAGATTGAGAAAGTGAGCAAGTACGTCACTTACAGAAACTGCCCTCCCTCAATCAATCCAGTAACAGCTCAGATCGCTGCGTTTCCCTCCCTGAAATATGGGCTGGTTCATATGGAGAGCCCCTACCTCGCTACAACACACCCCCACCTCCTTCCCCATCCAGCCCAATGTACTCTCGCAGCCCACAGTCTTACCACACCCTGATTTCTAATCATCCCTACCCTGACCCCCCCACAACCTCAGCCAGATTCTCCCAATTTCCCCTATTCGCCAGTCTCCAGCCTCTCCCAGTAGGCCCCATTCCCCACCACTGCACCCCCAATAAACTAAAGGAGAAGCCAATCATTACAGTGACTGAGGGAGACTGCTCTGACCTGTCCTGTACAAATCCAAAATGGAGCTCCCCTACAACTGGCCTGTCCATTTCTAAGTATTGCTGGGTTTTGGAACCTGGGAAATCCCAATCCCCCTAAATATCAAGTCCTAGAGCCCCCGAACCCCTCATCCAGTCTTCTTTCCCACCCCCTCCCCTTGCCCCGCCCCCAAGTACCACCCTCCTTCACCCGCGGTCCCCTCATCCACTCCCATTCCCGCCATCCTGCCTCCTCCCACACCCCCAGCTGATGGTCTCCTCCTGGACTTCCCTGGACCCCATTTATATCACTGCAATCACCAACGACCAGTTACTCCAACTCAAGTCATTCGATGCATGACTTTCTGAATGTTACACTTTCTCGAGCGAAGAATACTCACTCCTTACTTCCTATTAATTGTCTGCATAAAGACTTCATCAATGATGTGTAGTCAAGTGTAGATCGAAATCTGTTGATGTATGGGACTCAGGGAAACGTTATGCACACATCAGGAACAGGGAATATGGGTAGACGAGGAGCTGTATTTGAGTCCACAGATCTTCATGAATCCCACCCAATGGTTGTGAGCTGAAGTTTGGCTGGATCCTATATTCTTCCCAGTAACAGGCTGGAGACACAGAGAGAGGCAGCAACAACATCCGAATGGTAACCCTGTAAATATTTGTGCACTGAGTCGAACCACAAGAAAGAAACCAGCGTCCTTTGCGAGGGTGCTGAAGGCATATGGCATTAATCACAGGTTACAGATATAGCAGCAAAGGATGTGATCACTCACCATTATTCATGTCAGTGACTAACAACAGCGTCAGTGCACTGACTGCAGATCACGCAGTCCACTGCTTCACAACACGCCCATCTCCACTGGAAGTCCGAAACACTGTCTCAAAGTTTCCAGGAATAGAAATATACCTGACAGAATCACCAAACTGGCACACTACACAAGGCCATTCAGCTCATTCATATCTGCACTAGCCCTTCAAATGAGCATCATTCCCTCATGCCATTCACTTGCCTTTTATGCCATCTCCCTGCGCACAATCTCTATCTAAATAACCACCTAATGTTCCTTCTGTCCAATTGAACCTGCCTCCACCACATTTCCAGGCAGTGTATTCCAGACGCTAACTACACGCTGGGTGAAAAAGTTTTCTTTTCATTTTGCATTTGTTTCTTTTACACTTCTCTCTAAGTCTGTGCCCTCTTGTTCTTTTTTGTTTCATGGGCAGGAACAGCTTCTGCCTGTCTCCTCCAGCCAGATTGTGAAAACCTCCACCAAATCTCCTCTCAGCCTTCGTCTCTTGAATGAGAACAGACCCAACTTCTTCAATCTCTCCTCATCGCTGAAGTTTCTCATTCCTGGAACCATTCTTGTAAATCTCTCTGCGCTCACTCCGACGTATTCACATTCCTTCCTATAATGTGGCACCCACTACTGGACACAATACTCCAGCTGAGGTCTAACAAGTGTCTGATACAGAGCAGCTCACTCAGTCCTAATGAGCTCAGCCCCATTCACACACTCACTCTCTCACTGTGGTGACCTATCCTGACATTCCTTACCCCCTTCACATCGAGCCTGCCTTTCGGAGGCTATTCCTCTCTTCCCTGGTGAACGTACCCTCTACTGGATCAAAGACACTCTGACAGTGAATGTGCTATCAGGGTATTATTCCCGAATCATTGTTCCTGCACCTTCTCCCAGCCTCATTGCCACGCTTCTGGAATTTCAGTGGCTAGAGATGATATTTCTCAGGGTTTAGGCTGAGGCTACATCACTGTGTTCCAAATGTTGCTGCGACAGATACACAGGAGTCTGTTCTAGAGGCAGACAGCTGGTTATACAAACACAGGTAAAAATGACTTGCAGACATTTGACAGATGTGGCTGTGAGTGCAGATTGTGAGAGAAAGGGGAATCATTGGCAGTGCAGAGTGTTAGTCATTTTGTCATTTTTATAAATGACCTGGATGAGGGCGTAGAAGGATGGGTTAGTAAATTTGCAGATGACACTAAAGTCGGTGGAGTTGTGGATAGTGCGGAAGGATGTTGCAGGTTACAGAGGGACATAGATAAGCTGCAGAGCTGGGCAGAGAGGTGGCAAGTGGAGTTTAATGCGGAAAAGTGTGAGGTGATTCACTTTGGAAGGAGTAACAGGAATACAGAGTACTGGGCTAATGGTAAGATTCTTGGTAGTGTGGACGAGCAGAGAGATCTCAGTGTCCATGTGCATAGATCCCTGAAAGTTGCCACCCAGGTTGATAGGGCTGTTAAGGTGTACAGTGTGTTAGGTTTTATTGGTAGAGGGATTGAGTTGAGTTTCGGAGCCGTGAGGTCATGTTGCAGCTGTACAAAACTCTGGTGCGGCCGCACTTGGAGTATTGCGTACAGTTCTGGTCACCGCATTATAGGAAGGATGTGGAAGCATTGGAAAGGGTGCAGAGGAGATTTACCAGGATGTTGCCTGGTATGAAGGGAAAGTCTTATGAGGAAAGGCTGAGGGACTTGAGGCTGTTTTCGTTAGAGAGAAGAAGGTTAAGAGGTGACTTAGAGACATACAAGATGATCAGAGGATTGGATAGGGTGGACTGTGAGAGCCTTTTTCCTCGGATGGTGACGGCTAGCATGAGGGGACATAGCTTTAAATTGAGGGGTGATAGATATAGGACAGATGTCAGAGGTAGATTCTTTACTCAGAGAGTAGTAACGGCACGGAATGCCTTGTCTGCAGCCGTTGTAGACTCGCCAACTTTAAGGGCATTTAAATGGTCATTGGCTAAACATATGGATGATAATGGAATAGTGTAGGTTAGATGGGCTTCAGATTGGTTTCACAGGTCGGCGCAACACCGAGGGCCGAAGGGCCTGTACTGCGCTGTAATGTTCTATGTTCTATGTTAGAGCACTGTAATGTGTTCAGGACTATGCAGCAATGGCTCTAGGGTGGGTGGGAAGATGCATTCCTCCTCTCCTCGCCCCTGTCCCACTGTCATCTACTTCAGCAGTAACTGTAACTGGTATTACAGCCTGGAAACCCCTGGCACCTACTTCTTGCTAAATCTGATCAGAACCAACCTCACATCCGCGAGCCTGACCTGCCCCCCGACCCCGACAGGAACGTACTGCAGATTCTCAGGTTCACTGCACCTCGGGCAGAAAGCTTGCAATCAGAGAGAAGGAATCCTTCTCCTGTCCCAGTGAAAAAGGAAGCCATTCAGCCAACTGTGCCCCTGCTAGCTCTTAGAGAAAACAATCCAATTAGTGATGTGGCAAGGGACTATCTTTCAATTTAAGACTAAAAGCTTATTTTTCTTTCTTCTTTATTCATTTATGGGACGAGGGCTTCGCTTTTAGGCAGCATTGATTGCCCATCCCTAATTGCCCAGAGGGCAGTTAAGAGTCAACCACATTGCTGTGGGTTTGGAGTCACATGTAGGCCAGACCAGGTAAGGATGGCAGTTTCCTTCCCTAAAGGACATTAGTGAACCAGATGGGTTTTTCCCACCAATCGGCAATGGATTCACAGTCATCGTTAGATTCCTTATTCCAGATATTTATTGAATTCAAATTCCACCACCTGCTGTGGGAGGGTTCAACCCCAGAACATCATCTGGGTCTCTGGATTAACAGTCGAGCAATAATACCACTAGGCCATTGCCTCCCCTTATTTGGCATGTTTTTAATAAAGGGAGGCTATACTGGAATTGTATAAAACATTGGTTAAAGTATTGTATGCTGTTCTGGAACCCACATTATAAGAGAGATGTGATAGCACTGGAGAGAGTGCAGAGGAGATTCACCAGGATATTGCCTTGGCTGGATAGTTTCAGTGATAGAGAGAGATTGGACAGACTGGGATTGTTTTCCTTGGAGCAGAGGAGATTGAGAGGGGAAACATGATTGAGATGGATAAAATGGAGGGTACAATGACCGGGGAAGGGGGGCATAGATTTAAGGTAAGGGGCAGGAGATTTAGAGGGGATGTGAGGAAAAACCTGTTCACCCAGAGGGTGGTGGGAATCTGGAACTCACTGCCTGTAAGGGGAGATGAGGCAGAAACCCCTCATCACATTGAAGCAGGATTTAGATATACACTGATGATGCCAAGGCTACGGGCCAAATGCTGGGAAATGGAATTCGAATAGTTAGGTGGTTGTTTTTGACTGGCACAAAGTTGATGGCTGACAGGCCTTTTCCTGTATTGTAGACCTGTCTGACTGTGACACAAAATGTTATATTGGCGTCTCCATTCTACAGAGTCCTCCAAGCCACTCTTGATGTCAATGTTTTCTTCAACACCTTTGAGACATCTCTGTACAAGAGCTCGACACATGATCAACAAACACCTGATTTTGATAGGTTGCAAATTGATAGAGGTACATAGTCTTACCGTGTGTCTAAAAACAAATTTATCCAAATCAGATTTACTGAATTGCAATTAGGTTCCGCACACAAAGAGCCAAATGTGTGAACAATGTAGGATCAGAAACAGAGAAACGAACACTGCAAATTGAATAAGCTGTTTGTTTATTCAGTCTGTCGACACCATTATAAGATCCCAAACTCTGTAATTAAGTGGTTTAGTAGAATGGTGAAATGTTGGCACATCTTAACCCAAGGGCTCTTCATTTTGGCAATGAGAACCCCCTGTTTTCTTCAGTGGCGATTACTGAGTAATTAGTGCACTGTGAGGAAGCAGTGCAAATAAAAACTCGACACAGCCGACAGAAATTATTCAAAATAACATCCTGCCATGGGCTCTTGCAGGAGATAATCAGCAAGAGAAAACGTTAATTACAGAGAACAACATTAATTCTACAACACAGAAACAAGCCCATCTAGTCCACACAACATAGAACATAGAACATAGAACAGTACAGCAGAGTACAGGCCCTTCAGCCCTCAATGTTGTGCCGAACTTTTACTCTAAAACTAAGGTCTATCTAACCTCGACCGCTACAAGGCATCACACTCCTCACATAGCCTCCTCTCACTTCTCCTCTTCTCACCTCATCAGCATATCCTTCTGTTCCTCATGTGATTAGTCAGATTCCTGTTAAATATATTAATATTCACTGCAAGTTCTGGAGTACTGAAGACTTGCAAAGAATTCCTTTGACACAAATAGGTGAAACATTGGATCCTATACCCTGCATCCTATATCCCACAGAGCGTCATGATTTGAGTCAGGGTCAGGAAATTCTCATGTCATGCCTTTCACTGCTTGTATCAACCTCGTTCTGCTCTTTTGTACCACACTTTGGGAAGGTCGTGAAGATGTTAAAGAGGGTGCAAAATAAATTCACAAGAATGGTTCCTGGGATGAAGGACTTCAGTTAGAAACAGAGAGGGGACAGAGTGAGAGAGAGATAGAGAGAGAGAGACAGAGAGAGAGAGAGGGAGAGAGAGAGGGAGGGAGAAAGAGGGAGAGAGACAGAGGGAGAGAAAGATAGACACAATAAGAGAGAGAGAGATAGAGAGAGAAAGATCAGGAGAGAACACATTTAATAGAGATGCTCCAAGCTGGGAAGGGGTTAGGTAGAGAGAATGAAGATAAACTGTTTTTATAGGGTGAAGGGATGGTAACCAGATGACATGGATAGAAGGTGATTTGCAAATAACAGGGGTGGCATTAAGAAAAAAATTAATACAATGAATATTGAATAATAATGATAGGATGGTGTGAACAGATTCAATCACAAACATCAAAAGGGAATTTGGAAAATACTAGAAGAGGAAAATTTTCAAAGCATTGTGAATGAAATGGGGAACAACACAAACGGAATTACTCTTCAATCGAATGGGAACCAGGACTAACTGAATAAAAAAAAGGGTGGTCCTATTAAAGGCAGGAGGTCCTATTAAAGGTGGGTGACCCAATTAAAGACTACCGTAAAAGCAGATGGTCCTGTTAAAAGCAAGAAGCCTCCAAAGGGCAGGAGATGGACGCAAGAAAGAACAAGTGTTCCTGTAGGCAAACAGTACATTAACACTAAAATTATCATGAAGGTGCTGGAAGGAGAACTCTGCCCCATCACGGAGCTGGATGAAAATCAGACATAACTTGGAACATACAATATAGAACATAGAACAGTACAGCACAGTGCAGGCCCTTCGGCCCACGATGTTGAGCCGAACTTTTACCGTAAACCTAAAGTCTATCTAACCTCCACCGCTGCCTTATACTATCATCCATATGCCTATCTAATAGCTGCTTAAATGCCCCTTATGAGGCCAACTCCACTACCCTCTCCGGCAATGCATTCCATGGCCCTACCACTCTCTGAGTAAAGAACCTACCTCTGACGTCTCCCCGATAGCTACCTCCACTCACTTTAAAACTATGTCCCCTTGTAATAGCTACCTCCACCCTAGGAAAAAGTCTCTGGATGTCTGCTGTATCTATGCCTCTGATCATTTTGTACACCTCTATCAAGTCACCTCTCATCCTTCATCGTTCTAAAGAGAAAAGCTGTAGTTCTCTCAACCTTTCCTCGTAAGACCTTCCCTCCATTCCAGGCAACATCCTGGTAAATCTCCTCTGCACACTTTCCAACACTTCCACATCTTTCCTATAATGAGGCGTCCAGAATTGGACACAACACTCCAGATATGGCCGAACCAGGCTTTTGTATAGCTGGAGCTTTTGTATAGTTTGGACTCAATGGGCCGAATGGCCTTACTTCCACTCCTATGTCTTATGGAGCATAACTTCACAGCTCTTGAACTCAATCCCTCTATTAATGAAAGCTAACACACCATACACCTTCTTAACAACTCTACCCACCTGGGTGGCAGCTTTCAGGGAACTGTGGACATGAACCCCAAGATCCCTCTGCTCCTCCACACTGCCAAGAATCTTTCCGTTAACCCTGTATTCTGCTTTCAAGTTTGTCCTTCCAAAATGAATCACCTCACACTTTTCAGGGTTAAACTCCATCTGCCACTTTCAGCCCAGCTCTGCATCCTATCAATGTCCCTTTGTAACCTAGAACAGCCCTCCGCACTGTCCACAACGTGATCCACCTTCATATCGTCCACGAACTCACTAATCCACCTTTCGACTGCTTCATCCAAATCATTTACAAAAATCACAAATAGAAGAGGACCCAGGACAGATCCTTGTGATACACCACTCGTAACTTAGAACCATGTTGAATATTTTCCGTCCACTACCACCCTTTGTCTTCTAAGGGTCAGCCAATTCTGAATCCAATCTGCCACATTTCCCCCTATCCCATGCCTCCTTACCTTCTGCATGAGCCTACCATGGGGAACCTTATCAAATGCCTTACTTAAATCCATGTATACCACATCCACGGCTCCACCTTCATCCACGTGTTTGGTCACCTCTTCAAAGAATTCAATAAGGTTTGTGAGGCACGATCTACCCCTCACAAATCCATGCTGACTATCACGAATCAAACTGTGCCTTTCCAAGTGATCATAAATCCTGTTTCTCAGAGCCCTTTGAAAATATAAAATTCGAAAATGAACTATGGGTATTTCTCGGCTGTTATTTTTTTTTTGTTTGGTAACTCTGACTACTCTGACTGAAATTATTTTGGCAGTTACACATAGTGTACAAACTGAGGGCTAGTCATGTAGAAATCCTTTTCCAGATATATGCGGAAATGGATCAAGATAGAAAAGGAAGTGCTGGAAAATTGAATTCGAATATTTAGGCAACTGGTTTTGACTGGCGCAGACTCAATGGGCCGAAAGGACTTTTGTCTGTGCTGTAGATCCAAATGACTCTCTGACTATAATTAAATCTCTCTAAGAGCCTTTTACAAGGGAAGCAACGGCATTACCGCTCAACTGTTAATCCAGAAACTCAGCTAATGTTCTAGGGACCTGGGTTCAAATTCTGCCACGGCAGATGATGGAATTTTAATTCAATTAAACAAATCTCAAATTAAGGGTTTATTGATGACCATGAAACCATTGTTGATTGTTGGAAAAACCCATCTGGTTCACTAATGACCTTTAGGGAAGGAAATCTGCCATCTTTACCCGGTCTGGCCTACATGTGACTCCAGACCCACAGCAGTGTGGAGAAACTCCGCAGGTCTGGCAGCATTGTGGACCGAGAAACAGAGTCAGTGTTTCAGGTCCAGCAAGCCTTAATCAGACCTGTCCGTGTATTTATAATAGCCTGCTTCGCAACCACAAGACATCCCAAAGCACACTGCATATAAGAAGGTCCTCTGGAAGTGTCACTGCTGTAATGTAATGAACAAGCCAATTGGTGATCAGCAAGGTCCCACAATGTTCATGGCCAGATAATCTGGTTAGTGATATTAGTTAAGGAATAAATGTAGGCAAACACATCGGAGAGAAGCTCCCTGACTTTCGCTGATTCAGCACCATGTGATCTTTTGAATCCATCTACAAGAGTTACTGGTGCCTGGGTTTAACACTTCAGGTAGTGTTGCGCTGCATTGGGACAGCCAGCCAAGGTGATGTACTGAGGTTCTGCAGCAGGACTTGAACACATAGCCTTCAGATTGAGGGGAGAATGGGTTATCCACAGATTCAGCAGGTGACACCAAAGAGTATTCACTGGATCCCAGCGAACATTTACACATCTTTAAGGTGGGATGATGTATTTTTTTTTGATAGAATCCCTACAGTGTGGAAACAGGCCCTTCGTCCCAACAAGTCCACACCAACCCTCAGAGCATCCCACCCAGACCCATTCCCCTATAACCCACCTAATCTACACCTCCCTGAACACCACGGGCAATTTAGCATGGCCAATCCACCCAGCCTGCACATCTTTGGAGTGTGGGAGGAAACTAGAGCACCTGGAGGAAACCCGCACAGACACGGGGAAAATGTGCAAACTCCACAGTCACCCGAGGGTGGAACCGAACCTGGGTCCCTAGCGCTGTGCGGCAGCAGTGCTAACCACTGAGCCACCGGGCCGCCCTATTTAAGAGAGACCACTCAGGAAGGAGGGAAGAAAAGTGTTTCTCCTGCTGCAGTGACCAGTCCTTCCACTCACTGACCCCCGTCCAAAATAAACAACACCTCAGGTTTCATCTGGACAACTGCAGCTCCCCAAAATTCGAAGCACAGGAGGAGTTTTCTGAGGGTGGCACATGGCACAATTCCCCAATACTGTCAGATGCCAAACCTCATCATGATATGGGTCTAGATACAAAAGCTGAGGCCTGAGACCAGCGGTGTGCCCAATGATCAATGATGGGTCCACTGCCTTTCGTCATTTACACCAATGATTTGGATGTGAACAAAGGAGATACGGTTACTAAGTTTGCAGGTGACACCAAAATGGAGGTGTAGTGGACAGTGAAGGAGGCTACCTTAGAGTACAACCGGGATCTTGATCAGATGGGCCAATGGGCTGAGGAGTGGAAGATGGAGTTTAATTTAGATAAATGTGAGGTGCTGTATTTTGGAAAGGCAAATCAGGGCAGGACTTATACACTTAACGGTAAGGGCCTGAAGAGCGTTACTGAACAAAGGGACCTTGGAGTGCAGGTGCATAGTTTCTTAAAAGTGGAGTCGCAGGTAGATGGGATAGCGAAGGTAGTGTTTGGTACGCTTGCCTTTATTGGTCAGTGCACTGAGTGTAGGAGTTGGGAGGATCATGTTGAGCCTTTACAGAACACTGAATTAGAATCCCTACAGTGTGGAAACAGGCCCTTCGGCCCAACAAGTCCACACTGACCCTTGGAGCATCCCACCCAGACCCATCCCCCTATAACCCACACACCCCTGAACACTATGGACAATTTAGCATGGCCAATCCACTTAGCCTGCACATCTTTGGACTGTGGAAGGAAACCAGAGCACCTGGAGGAAACCCACGCAGCCACGGGGAGAATGTGCAAACTCCGCACAGACAATCACCTGGGGCTGGAATCAAACCCGGGTCCCTGGCGCTGTGAGGCTGCAGTGCTAACCACTGAGCCACCGTGCCGCTTAACCACTGCCCTGGTTAGGTCACTTTTGGAATATTGTGTGCAATTCTAGCTTCCCTGCTATAGGAAGGATGTTGTGAAACTTGAAAGGGTTCAGAAAAGATTTACAAGGAAATCACAGGGTTTGAAGGGTTTGAGCTACAGGGAGAAGCTGAATAGTCTGGCGCTATTTTCCCTGGAGCATCGGAGGTTGAGGGGTGACCTTATCGAGGTTTATGAAATCATGAGGGGCATGGATAGGGTAAATAGACAAGGTCTTTTCCCCATGGTGGGGGAGTCCAAAACTAGACGACACAGGTTTAAGGGAAGAGGGGAAAGATTTAAGAGGGACCCAAACAGCAACTTTTTCACGCAGAGGGTGGTGTGTGTATGGAATGAGCTGCCAGAGGAAGTGGTGGAGGCTGGTACAATTACAACATTTAAAAGGCATCTGGATGGGTAAATGAATAGGAAGGGTCTAGAGGGATATGGGCCAAATGGGACTCGATTTATTTAGGATATCTGGTTGGCATGAACAAGTTGGACCGAAGGGTCTGTTTCCATGCTGTACATCTCTATGACTCGATGAATGCTTGGTGAACGCTGAGATAAATATTCCCGAAATGTTGCAGGGAAATGGGAGGATTGACTGTGAAGCAACAGGGAGCTTTTAATCTGCAATGTACTTGCTATCTCCAAGGCTGAATGGAGGAACTGACTTCAGGCAAGCTGCCAGTGTCTTTCCCAGATCAATGTTTATAGGTGCAGGTTACTACCCTAGAAGGAAAACATTTTGATGTTTAGAAGATCTCCTACAGAGGCTTGCCAACCCAGAAACCCAATGAATCGAGAGTTAAAAGTACAGCTCAGCATCTGTAAAGTTACTCTCACAAATATATATAAACAGCGGAAAATGAATCGTTGGCACACTGTCTGGTTAGTGTGTGGCTCAACGGGGGAGACAGCTAGGGGAATATCAGATAGACACAGAACATAGAACAGTACAGGCCCTTCGGCCCACGATGTTGTGCTGACCCATTATCCTACTAAGATCAATCTACCCTGCATACTGTACATTTTACTGTCCTCCATGCGCCTATCCAAGAGTCTCTTAAAAGTCTCTAAAGTATCTGCCTCCACTACCACTGCCAGCAGCGCATTCCACACACCCACCACTCTCTGTGTGAAGAACCTACCTCTGACATCACCCCTATACCTTCCTCCGATCACCTTAAAATTATGCCCCCTCGTAATAGTCATTTCCGCCCTGGGAAAAAGTCTCTGACTATCCACTCTATCTGTGCCTCTCATCATCTTGTACACCCCTATCAAGTCACCTCTCATCTTTGTTCGCTCCAATGAAAAAAGCCCCAGCTCCCTCAACCTTTCCTCATAAGACCTGCCCTCCAGTCCAGGCAGCATCCTGGTAAATCTCCTCTGCACCCTCTCTGAAGCTTCCACATCTTTCCTATAATGAGGCGACCAGAACTGAACACAATATTCCAAGTGTGGTCTAACCAGGGTTTTATAGAGCTGCAGCATAACATCACGGCTCTTAAACTCAATTCCCCTGCCAATTGAAAGCCAACACACCATACACCTTCTTTACAACCCTATCAACTTGGGTCGTGACTTTCAGGGATCTATAGACATGGACCCAAGATCCCTCTGTTCTTCCACACGGCTGAGAATCCTGCCATTAACCCTGTATTCTGCATTCAAATTCGACCTTCCAAAATGAATCACTTCACACTTTTCTGGGTTGAATTCCATCTACCACTTCCTTGTTCAGCTCTGCATCCTGTCAATGTCCCATTGCAACCTACAACAGCCCTCCATGCTGCCCACAACTCCATCAACCTTCGTGTCATCAGCAAACTTACTAACCCACCCTTCCACTTCCTCATCCAAGTCATTTATAAAGACCACAAAAAGCAGACGTCCCCGAACAGATCCCTGCGGCACACCATTGGTCACTGAGCTCCAGGCTGAATACATTCCATCTACTACCACCCTCTGGCTTCTATTGGACAGCCAATTCTGTATCCAGACAGCCAAATTTCCCTGAATCCCATGCCTCCTTACTTTCTGAATGAGTCTACCATGTAGAACCTTATCAAATGCCTTGCTAAAATCCATATACACCACATCCACTGCTCTACCTTCATCAGTGCATTTTGTCACATCCTCAAAAAATTCAGTAAGGCTTGTGAGGCATGACCTGCCCCTCACAAAGCCATGCTGACTGTTTCTAATCAAACTGTGCTTTTCTAAATAATCATAAATACAATCTCTCAGAATCCTTTTCAGTAATTTGCCCACCGCAGAACTAAAACTGACTGGTCTGTAATTCCCAGGATCATCCCTCTTCCCTTTCTTGAACAAGGGAATGACATTTGCCACATTCCAATCATCTGGTACAACTCCAGTGGACAGTGAGGACGCAAAGATCATCGCCAAAGGGGCAGCAGTCTCTTCCCTCGCTTCCCGTAGTAACTTTGGGTATATCCCATCTGGCCCAGGGGACTTATCTATCCTCATGTTTTTCAAAATTTCTAGCACATCCTCCTTCCTAAGATCAACCTGTTCGAGCGTATCTGCCTGTTTCATGCTGTCCTCACAAATGCCACTGGTGAATCTCACTGGTGAATACTGAAGGAAAGTATTCATTAAGAACCTCCCCTAACTCTTCTGACTCTGCACACAAGTTCCCTCCACTATCCCTGATTGGCCCTATCCTCACTCTGGCTATCCTCTTGTTCCTCACATAAATATAGAATGCCTTGGGGTTTTCCTTGATCCCACCCACCAAGGTTTTCTCATACCCCCTTCTAGCTCTCCCAAGTCCATTTTTCAGTTCCTTCCTGGCTACCTTGTAGACGTCTAGAGCCCTGTCCGATCCTTGCTTCCTCAACCTTAAGTAAGCTTCCTTCTTCCTCTTGGCTAGGTGTTCCACAAGCCTTGTCGTCCAAGGTTCCTTCACCTTACCGTCCTTTCCTTGCCTCAGTGGGACAAACCTATCCAGTACTTGTAGCAACTACTCCCCAAACAACCTCCACATTTCTATCGTGCATTTCCCTGAGAACATCTGATCCCAGTTGATGCTCCATAGTTTTGCCTCATCGCATTGTAATTCCCCGTCCCCCAATTAAATACTTTCCCATACCGTCTATTCTATCCCTCTCGATGACTATAGTAAAGGTCAGGGAGTTGTGACCACTATCACCGAAACGATCTCCCACCGAGAGATGTGACACCTGGCCTGGTTCGTTGTCAAGCACTAAATCCAATACGGCCTTCCCTCCAGTCGGCCTATCTACATATTGAGTCAGAAATCCTTCCTGGGCACACTTGACAAAATCTGCTCCGCACAAACTATTTGCACTTGGGAAGTTCCAGTATATATTAGGGAAGTTGAAATCACCCATGACAACAACCCTGCTACTTCTGCACCTTCCCAAAATCTGTCTCCCAATCTGTTCCTCAGTGACTCTGTTGCTCTTGGGGGGGTCTATAGAAAACTGCGAATAAAGTGACTGCTCCTTTCCTGTTTCTGACTTCCACTCATACTGACTCAGCGCACAAACCCTCCTCCTCGGCCTCCCTTTCTGCAGCTGTGATACCATCCCTGACTAGCAATGCCACTCCCCCAGCTCTTTTACCTCACTCTCTATTTCTTTTGAAACATCTATACCCTGGAACATCCAACAACCATTCCTGCCCCTGTGTTATCCAAGTCTCCGTCATGGCCACAACATCGTAGTTCCAAGAACTGATCCATGCTGTAAGTTGGTCACCTTTATTCCTGACACTTCTTGCACTGAAGTAGACACACTTCAACCCATCACACTGACTGCAACTTTGCCCTATCACTGTCTATCCTTCCTCACAGACTCTCTGCTTGCTCTATCTGCCTATACACCGGCTCCCCTATCCTCTGATCTGTAACTCTGGTTCCCATCTAAACTGGTTTAAACCCTCCTGAAGAGCTCAAGCAAACCTCCCACCCAGGATATTGGTGCCCCTCCAGTTCAGGTGCAACCCGTCCTTCCGGTACAGGTCCCACCTTCCCCAGAAGGTATCCCAATGATCCACATATCAGAAGCCCTCCCTCCTACACCAGCTATGTAGCCACGTGTCCAGCTGCACTTGCTCTGTATTCCTAGCCTCACTAGCCAGTGGCACCAGTAATAATCCTGAGATGGTGAAGCTTTTCAGTTCAGGAGCAGGTTGTGAGCGTGTCCCTACTGAAAAGCACATTGTTGGGTTTACATTCACTGATTGATGCTCTTTGACTGATCCTAACTTGTTTGTCTATCTCCAACTTATCAATCAGTTCAGTATCAGAGCGTTTGACCTTGCAGAAAAAATTTGTTCAGTCAGTGGGGTCACCTTATGGCTATGGATTAGCGGAGCAAAGCCGCTCAAAACATGGCAGCAGACTTCTTAATATCAAATTTGATAAATCTCATCATTTTTGGTCTAATACAAAAGCTGAAAAAAATTGCCAAGTCAAAGAAAGACTTGATTTTTTATCAGAGATAAAAGGTACTGCAGATGCTGGAGATCCGAGACAACAAGCATGGGGCTGGATGAACACAGCAGG
>JAHRHZ010000020.1:1114890-1135961 GCA_024137785.1 Ginglymostoma cirratum | reverse complement strand
GCCGATACAGTCATCAATGTAACGGAGGAAGAGGTGAGGTTTAGGGCCAGTGTGGGTACAGAAGAGGGATTGTTCCATGTCACCTACAAAGAGGCAGGCATAGCTTGGGCCCATGCGAGTACCCATGGCCACCCCCTTTGTCTGTCGGACGTGGGAGGAATTGAAAGAGAAGTTGTTGAGGGCGAGGACGAGTTCGGCTAAGCGGATGAGGGTGTCGGTGGAGGGGGATTGGTCAGTTCTGCGGGACAGGAAGAAGCGGAGGGCCTTTAGGCCTATCTACTAACATCATCCCGCCCCCTTGACCTGTCCGTCCTCCCTGGACTGACCTATCTCCTCCCTACCCCCCTACCTACACTCACCTTTACTGGCTCCATCCCCGCCTCTTCGACTTGTCTGCCTCCTCTCCACCTATCCTCTCCTCTATCCATCCTCTATCCGCCTCCCCCTCTCTCCCTATTTATTTCAGAACCCTCTTCCCCTCCCCCATTTCTGATGAAGGGTCTAGGCACGAAACGTCAAGTTTTCCTGCTCCTATGATGCTGCTTGACCTGCTGTGTTCACTTGATTTTTTATAGCACCTTTCACAATCATCGGGCTTCTCATATTCTTTACGAGATGTTTTGAAGTGTTGTTACTGGGGATGTGTTGTAATGTGGGAATGGTCGCATTCAATTTACACACAGCAAGCTCCAACGAGCTTTGATATTGACTGATTATCTGTTTTTGATGGCATTGATGAGAATTAACTACTGGCCAAGGCACCAGGAGGAACCCTCCACTTCTTCACTTTCCTTTCATGGGATCTTGTCCAGCAGAGACATCTCACCTCCCACAGTGCAGTCCTCCCTCAGCACTGGCTTCATCTCCCAGTTTGACATGTGGGAACCGTTTAAACACCTGCTGATGAGAGTTCAAGACCAGCATGTTCCAGTAAGAATGAAGAACAAGGATGGCAAGGAAAGGGTCCCTTGGATAACAAGAAAGGTTGTCAAAAAGAAAAAAGAAGCATATGTAAGGTTTAAGAAGCTAAAATTGGACATGGCCTGTGAGGAATATTAGGAAAGCAGGAAAGTACTCAAGCAGGGAATTAGGAGAGCAAGAACGGGGCATGTAATGACCTTGGCAAGTAGGGTTAACGAGAATCCCAAAGCATTCTATACACACATTAAATACAAGAAGCTGACGAGGATAAAAACAAGGATAAAGGAAGGAACTTGTGCTTGGAGGTGGAGAATATAGAACAGAGAATATAGAACATAGAACATTACAGCACAGTACAGGCCCTTCGGCCCTCGATGTTGCGCCGGCCTTTGAAACCCATCTGAAGCCCATCTAACCTACACTATTCCATTATCATTCATATGTTTATCCAATGACCATTAAATACCCTTAAAGTTGGTGAGTCTACTACTGCTGCAGGCAAGGCATTCCACACCCTTAATACTCTCTGAGTAAAGAATGTGGGTGAGATCCTAAATGAGTACTTTGCATCAGTATTCATCCAGGAGAATGATAATGGAGGGTAGTGAGATTAGTGTGGAACATGCTGATATGCTCGGGCATTTTGAGATTAAGAAAGAAGTGGTGTTGGGTCTCTTGAAGAGTATTGAGGTGGATATGTCCCCAGGGTCCAATGGTATCTACACCAGGTTATTGAGGGACAAGAGAGGAGATTGCTGGGGCCTTGATTAAGATCTTTATATCCTCGCTAGCTACTGGAGAGGTCCCTGAGGACTGGGGAGTAGCTGATGTTGTTCCTCTGCTCAAGCAGGGAAATAGGGATAATCCAGGAAACCATGGACCAGTGAATCTCACTTGAGTTTGGTTGGGAAGCTTTTGGAGAGAATTCTTCGGGATAGGATTTATGCACACTTGGAAAAGCATGGCCTAATTAGGGACAGTCAGCATGGCTTTGTGCAGGGCAGGTCATGTCTTAATAACTTGATTGAATTTTTTCAAGGAGGTGTCGAAGGTGACCGATGAGGGTAGAGCAGTGGATGTTGTTTACATGGCTTTAGTAAGGCTTTCGACAAGGTCCTTCATGGTAGGCTCATCCAGGAAATTAAGATGCATGGGATCCATGGTGACTTGGCAGTGTGGATTCAGAATTGGCTTACCCATACAAGACAGAATGCAGTGGTGGAAGGGTGTTTTTCAGGCTGGAGATCTGTGACAAGTGGTGTTCCGCAGGGATCTGCAATGGGACCTCTGTTGTCTGTGTTATGTATAAATGACGTGGATGAAAATGTTGATGGGTGGGTTAGTCAGTTTGCAGGTTGGGTCGAGTTGTAGAAAGTGTGGAAGGTTGTTGAACGATACAGTGCGATATAAATCAGTTGCAGATATGGGCAGAGAAATGGCAGATGGAGTCTAATCTGAGTGAAGTGTGAGCACTTTGGGAGATCAAATGTTAAGGAAACGTGTACGGTTAATGGCAGGATCCTGAGCAGCATTGATGTACAGAGGGATCTTGGGGTACAAGTCCATAGCTCCCTGAAAGTGGCCACATGAGTAGATCGGGTGGTACAGAAGGCATACGGCATGCTTGCCTTTATTGGTCAGGGAATTGAGTACAAGAGTCAGGATGTCATTTTGCAGCTTTATAAGACTTTGGATAGGTCGTACTTAAAGTATTGTGTTCAATTCTGCCACATTACAGAAAGGATGTGGAGGCTTTGAAGAGGGTGCAGAAGAGGTTTACCAGGATGCTGCCTGGATTAGAGGGTATGAGCTATAAGGAGAGTCTAGAAAAATTCAGGTTGTTTTCTCTGGAGCAGCGAAGGCTGAGGGGAGACTTGATTGAAGTCTATAAAATTAAGAGGTACATAAATAGGTAATCTCTTTCCCAGAGTTGAAATGTCTAAAACTAGGCAGCATGCATTTAAGCTGAGAGGGAAAAGTTCAAAGGATATGTGAAAGGGCAAGTTTTTTATACAGAGAGTGGTAAGAGTCTGGGATGCACTGCCAGGGGGTGTGGTGGAGCCAGATATGATAGGGGGATTTGAAGGATTTTTCAATCGGCACATGAATATGCAAGGAATGGAGGGATATGGACCAAGGGCAGGCGGAAGGAATTTGAATTCACTTGTCAAATAAACATGAATCTAGAATCTAATGATGACCATGAATCCATTGCCAATTGTCAGGAAAAACCCATCTGGTTCACTCATGACCTTTAGGGAAGGAAACTGCCATCCTTACCTGGTCTGGCCTACAAGTGACTCCAGGCCCACAGCAATGTGGCTGACTCTTATTTGCCTTTTGAGGCAATTAGGGGTGGACAATAAATGCTGCGTCCAGCCAGTGACACTGCATCCTATGAATGAATTTTTTAAAAAGGCAATCCGCCAACAATCCTGCCAACAGCTCCAGCTAAAGACATTGTAGTTGGCCTGCTACAGATTATAGTGTAAGTGTTCATGCCACATGTACCCATATAGTTGTGGTGGGAATGGCTATTGACTGGTATCAAATTAGTATCCTATCAAATCCTCCTTTCAAATCATTAAATTCTAATTGAGTGTGAAAAAAGACAAGTATTGACCAAGAACAGGCCTTTGGGAACATCAGTAGGAAGTGAACAAATATCAGAAACCTGAAAGTTAATATTCCTGTTAGAGGGAGGTCAGCAGGTTGGCACTTGTGAAACAGCAAGGAAACATGCCAACACGTGAAAGGGAAACCAGAAACATGATCAGTGCAATATTCACTCAAACTGATCTTTTCCAATCCACCTTCTCCAATGGGAACCCTCGATTTTCTGATGAAGGGTTTAGGCCCGAAACGTCAAGTTTTCCTGCTCCTATGATGCTGCTTGACCTGCTGTGTTCATCCAGCCCCATGCTTGTACACTCACCTTTACTGGGCCATCCCCGCCTCTTTGCCTGTCTGTCTCCTCTCCACCTATCTTCTCCTATATCCATCTTCTATCCGTCTCCCCCTCTCTCCCTATTTATTTCAGAACCCCCTTCCCCTCCCCCATTTCTGAAGAAGGGTCTAGGCCTGAAACATCAGCCTTCCTGCTCCTCTGAAGCTGCTTGGCCTGCTGTGTTCATCCAGCCCCATGCTTGTTACAATTCATTCGCTTCAAGTTAACCTCAAACAAATAGATTATGTCCGGGTCCCAATGTTTCCAATAAATAGCTACGTCATTTTCTGAACTACGGTGAAGTCAAATCATTTTCATAGAGTCAACTGTAACGAACAGTGCAAAATCAATCATCACAGCTCAATGAACTCATAATTCACAACCTGCTTTGAACTCGTCAAATAGAGATGACAGCAGCAGCTGCAGTGATGGAAGGACAGAGTCTAGACAGAGCTGCATGTCTGAGTAACAGACTGAGGAGTCAGCAGGAACTCCGATCAGAAACACTGAAACAAAACCCTCTTCTCAAGGATTCCAAAACTGACAGCTGAGAACTGATTCCAGAGCTTGCTGTACCTTTTCACCAGAGGGGACAGCTGAAGCACAACAAGAAGGTTCCACAGTGAACAGATTCCATCTTGTTGACTCCTTTGCAATTCTTCAGACAGACCCAAGTCAGATCTGTTCAATAAACAACCATCCTGACTTGGAAATATATCGCCGTTCCTTCACTGTCACTGGGTCAAAATCCTGGAATTCCCTCCCTAAGGACATCAGACCTACAGCACATGGACTGCAGCGGTTCAAGAGGCAGCTGGCCACCACCTTCTCAAGGGACAACTACAGACAGGCAAGAAATGTTGGACCAGCCAGCGATGCCCACATCCCACAAATGAGTAAAATAAAATCTCGACTCTGATAACCCTTCTCATGTCATGAACATTCGAAGGTGCTTCACAAGAAGATTGTACAAAAAATTAAACACTGAGCTCCAAACAGAGATATCTGACCTTGAATTTGTTCCCCTGTACATAGAGTTGGGTTTGGAGGAATGTCTCCAAGGAGGATGCAGAGATAAAGGGAATCAGTGTGACTTTGTCAGAAATAGTTGGAGCTTTATCTCCCTTCATGGTTTCATTGCAGATGAAACAAGCAAAATTATTGAGAGAAAAAGGTTAAATCCCAGCGGATAGAGGATGCAAATGACAAGCAAGATGCGGGGGGAGGTCTGGACTCTGATCTTATAAAGCAGCTGAACGTGAGTCATGAGCCATGCTATTCCTCTCTATTGTTATCACCATTAATGTTAAACAGAAGAGTCTTCAAAGTGGTTGCTCACTCACTCACTACTGCCCACTTGACACTGTCACATCAAGGCAAGATGTATCCCATCTGTAAACCAATGATGGCATTGAGTTGGTGTTCAGGTATAACTTGGCCTTTTGGTTAGGCTGCCAGCTATTTTCCCTTCTCCACCCACCCTCAGCTGATCTGTCTGTTTAAACTATTGTGACATTGCCAGGAGGATGTAGTTCTGACAGTGACATCTCCAACAGGAGACTGTGAGTGAAGGTTGAGAAATAGTTCAATGGCCCTGCTCCAGAAAGGTCCTGTGCTGTTTCACTCCAGTGCAGAGCTGTGCAGATTGTCAACTGTGTTCACTTCAGTTGTCATGTCCTTCAGATTCAACATTGTAGCTGGTTTGACTCTGACCAAAGGACCCTTAGGATTGCACATCTAATTGTTGATGCAACAAGTTGTCATATAGCTGATGAGGATCAGTCTGGATGACATCCTGACTGTCTCAGAGTCCTTTCATCAAAGAGTCCCTCAACCTAGCCAATCAATCAATGCTGAATCAATGATTGGATGGACAAGCTTATTTGGGTTATTTCTGAAAATAAAGATGAAATTCAATGAGACTGTTCTCAAGGACAAGGACAGAGAAACAACACCCCCCAGTACTTCAAAGGAGCAATTATCAAAGAACATTTGACATTAAGCCATGAACAGAGGATTACATCAAATGACCAGAAGCTTCGTCAAAACAGTAAGTTTTAAAGAGTGACTTACAAGAGGAGAGAAAGGTGGGAAAGCATTATCATGAAGTGCTTTGAGAGGCTGGTCATGGCCCACATCAACTTGAGCCTCCCAGCCCGCCTCAATCCCCTACAGTTTGCCTACCGATGTAACAGGTCCACAGGGGATGCTGTATCCCTAGCCCTGCACTCATCCCTGGAACATCTGGACAATAAGGACACCTACGTCAGGCTCCTGCTCGTTGACTAAAGCTCCGCCTTTAACACCATTATCCCCTCCAGACTGATCGCAGAGCTCTGTGATCTTGGTCTCGGCTCCGCCCTCTGCAACTGGATCCTCAGCTTTCTGACCCACAGACCGTAATCAGTGAGGATAGGTAACTGCACCCCCTCCACAATAACACTCAGCATTGGAGATCCCCCATGGATACATCCTTGGCCCCCTACTGTACTCCCTGTACACCTATGACTGTGTTGCCAAATTCCAAATGAATGCCATCTACAAGTTTGCTGACGGAACCACCATGTAGGATAGGTACCAAACAATGATGAGTCAGAAAGCAGGACAAAGATAGAGGGCTTGGTGATGTGGTGCAATGAGAACGACCTCCTTCTCAATGTCGGCAAAACTAAAGAACTGATCATTGACGTCAGAAAGAAAGGTGGAGAACACACCCCCATTTACATCAATGGAACTGAGGCTGAGAGGGTGAAGAGCATCAAGTTCCTCAGAGTGACGATAACCGACAATCTGTCCTGGATTTCCCACGTAGATGCAACGGTCAAGAAGGCACAACAACGCCTCTTCTTCCTCAGGCAGCTCAGGAAATTTGGCCTGTCCATAAGGCCCCTCACGACCTTCTACAGATGCACCATTGAAAGCACACTGCCCGGGTGCATAACGGCCTGGTACGGCAACTGCTCTGCCCAGGACCGTAGGAAACTACAGAAGGTGGTGTGCACAGCCCAGACCATCACGGAAGCCAACCTTCCATCCGTGGTCTCCATTTACACGGCTCGCTGGTGCAGGAAGGCAGCCAACATCATCAAAGACCCATCGCACCCCGATAATGACCTCCTACCTCTTCCATCATGCAGGAGATAGAGAACACACACACCAATAGGTTCAAGAACAGCTTCTTCTCTGTTGTTATCAGATTGCTGAATGGACCTCTCTAACTTCAAATAATGTTGATCCTGCTTTGTGCACCTTGTGTGCAGCCATAACCTTGAATGCCTCACTCTGTCTAAAGCACCGTATGATCTATATGTCCTTGTTTGCCCTGATCTGCATGTACTGCTCACAAAACAAAACTTTTCACTGTATTTAGGAGCATGTCACTACTATAAATCAAATCAAAAATCAAGGTCTAGGCGTGGAATTGTACAGCTTAGAGTCGAGGAAGCGGAAGGCATGGCCACCAAAAGTTAAGTGATGGAAACAGAAGATGAGCAAGACCCTGTGATTGCAGGAATGCAGAGAATTTCAGAGGGTTAGACAGGCTGGAAAATTTAAAGGACAAAGTTTGCATTTATATAGGACCTTTCACAACCAGACACCTCAAAGAGCCTTACAACCAATGAGTACTTTTGACGTGTAGTCACTGTTGGGATACGAACTTTTCTTATGACAGGAATTGAACATAAAATTAGGATGTTACCGTTCAGTTATGTAGGGCACTGGTGAGACCACATCTCGAATATTGTGTGCAGTTTCGGTCTCCTTATCTATGAATTGGAGATGGTTCAGGGGAGGTCTATTGGATGGAAGCCTGGAATAAGTGGGGTGTTTGATGAGGAAAGTTTGGACAGACTGGGCTCATCTCCATGCGAGTTTAGAGAGTGACGGATGATTTAATTGAAGTGTATCAGATCCTGAATGGTTTGAACAAGGTGGGAGTGGGAAGGATGTTTCCCCTTGTGGGTCAGTCCAGAACCAGTGGGGACTTTTAAAATAACAGGGTGCCCTTTGTAGGACAGAGATGAGAAGATTTTTTTCTCTCAGAGGGGTGTGTAAGTTTGGAACTCTCTGCCTCAGAAAGCAGTAGAGGTTGAGTCATCGAATATTTTTAAGGTGAAGATGAGAATAGGTTTCTGTTCGGGAGAGAATCAAGGGTCATCGGGGAGGTCAAACGAAATGTGGAATTTGAAACACAATGAATTGCCACGATCTTATTAAATGGTAGGAGCAGGCTGGCCTATTGCTGTTCCTAATTCATATGCTTGTAGAATGGAAGACATGAAGCAGCTAATTTTCACACAGCAAGATCCCACAAACAGCATTGAAGCTGTTTCTATGATGTTGACTGAGGGATAAATATTAGCAAGGAGGATACCGGGAGAACTTGCTAGCTCCTCTTTTAAGGGGTGGCACGGTGGCTGAGTGGTTAACGCTGTTGCCTCTCAGCACCAGGGACCTGGGTTTGATTCCACCCTCTTGTAACTGCGTGGAGTTTGCATATTGTCTCTGTGTCTGCATGGGTTTCCTTCAGATGCTCCAGTTTCCTCCCAAAGTCCAAAGATCTGCAGGTTAGGGTTGATTGGCCACACTAAATTACCCATAGTGTCCAGGGATATGTAGGTTAGGTGGGTTAGCCAGGGGAAATACAAGATTACAGGGATAAGGTGGGGCAGGGTTGGGGATGGGAATAGGTGGGCTGTTCTTTGGGTGGTCGGTGTGAACTTAATGGGCTGAATGGCCTGCTTCCACACTGTAGGGATTCTATGAAACAATGCCATGGAATTGTTAATTTGTTTTAATCATTCACGTCTGCCAAAGAGAGCAAACACCCCTTGGTTTAATATTGCACCTCGGTCAGTGCCACAGTCCGTCAGCGCTGCACTGCAGTGTCAGCCTGGATTTGTTTCTGTGAAGGAGATTGCAGAGACAGGAAGGCATTGAGTGATTTGAACAGAAGAATTAAAATGATAAAATCTAGGTTCTGCAGACCAGGGGTCAGGGTACAGGGGCATAAACAGACGTTGCTGGAAATGCTCAGCAGGTCTGGCAGTATCTGTGCAGAAAAAATCAGAGTTAATGTTTCGGGTCCGGTGACCCTTCCTCAGAACAGGGTACAGGGAGTCTGGAACCAGAGGCCACGGTACACGGAGGGGAACTGGATGAGTCTGGGTACAGGGCGTCTGCAGACCAAGCATCAGGGTATGGAGGGGGTAGATGGGTGAGTCAGGTTTGATGTAGGCATGCGTCTAGCAGAGTTTGGCTCACAGGCACGGATTATTGAGAAGAAACAAGAGTGTTTGTAATGTCATTTATTACTCAAAGCGAAATAACTTTGTCCTGATGTCACAGTCGTTTATTGTCTACAGTTTTATTTCTCTCAATCTTAGAATGGGTTTCAACTGCTTGTTTAAAATTCTCAAGCACTTAGCAATAATGTGCAGACCATCTCTCACTCCCTTAATGGCAATAATGGAGTGGAACTTCGTTATTGGGCAATGAATGATACCAAAGATATTAATGTCTCATACTCAGTGAGTTGGCTTTGATTTTATTCATTTCTGTAATGAGGGCATCGCTGGCCAGGCCAGTGTTTATTGTCCACCCCAGAGGGCAATTAAGAGTCAACCACATTGCTGTGGGTCTGGAGTCACATGTAGATAAGACCATAGTAAGGATGGCAGTTTCCTTCCCTAAAGGACATTAGTGAACCAGATGGGTTTTTTCCCTGACAATTCACAATGGATTCATGGTTAATTCCTGGCTAACTGACATGAAGATATGCGACAGCCCGGCCCTTCAGCCAAGAGCTACACTGAAGAAAGAAGGGGCAAAAGAATTTGAATTTCTATAGCACCTTCACAATCTCAGAGACCCAATGCGCATGGCACTATACAACAAATTAATTGCCTTGTAAACGGGAAACTCAACAGATAGCAGGGTCCCAGAAACAGCAACGCGATAAATGGCTAGATATCCTGCAATCAGCAACGTTGATTGAAGGATAAATTTGTATCAGAGATAAAAGGTACTGCAGATGCTGGAGAATCTGAGATAGACCTAAGGGTCTAGGCCCGAAACGTCAAGTTTTCCTGCTCCTATGGTGCTGCTTGGCCTGCTGTGTTCATCCAGCCCCACACCTTGTTATCTATGAAGGATAAATGTTGACCCAGGGAGACAATCAGGGTCATGGGACCTTTCATATTCATCTGAATGAATACATGAGGGACACTGAAGGTGCAGGCATCAAGCACGGAACCAAAATAGGTACACTTTTATATTCCTTCCTCTACCATCTGAAAGAATTCAGACATCAAATTTTCCATTCACATCCCTGTGTACAGCCTACGAAGCCACACAACGGCACCATGTGAGACCCAGGGGCATACTGGGGGAAGGTGGGGGGCAATGCGTTTCCTGCTATTCATTGCTGTACTTCCTAACTCTGCACCACTTTGTAGTTCATGCATGGAAAATAATGCATTTCAGACAATGACTTTGAATGAATGACTGCTATATGAGAAACACATTTCCACAGTTACAAATAAAGTGGATATTTAGACAGCAATGTACGGTCCAATTAATACAAAGATACTTCATACTTGGCTCTGTAGAAGGAGCAGATGGCATTACAGCTCTGCCACAGCAATGTACCAGCGAACAGCTTCACAAAGAAAGAAACAGGTTCATCTGCTTTCACTCAGAAGGAGTAAGGGCCATCATATGCACACACAAATGAAGAACAGAAATCTGCCACTTGCTCCCTTGAGCGTGATCCTCCATTCAATGAGATCATGGCTGTTCGGATTACTCCACACTCCTGCCGACTCTCACTGACCTTTCACCTCCCTCCATCACCTCTTCCTTAAAATACTCCAGGACCCTGCCTACCCCACCTTTCGGGCAAGTGTCCCAAAGACTTACAACTAACCGGAAACTGAATGGACTCACCACATAAAAACTGTGGCTACAAGATCAGGCCAGAGGCTGGGAATACTGCAGCGAGTAACTCACCTCCTGACTCCCCAAAGCCTGTCCACCATCTACAAGGTACAAGTCAGGAGTGTGATGGAATACTCCCCACTTGCCTGGATGGGTGTAGCCCCAACAACACTCAAGAAGCTTGACGATATCCAGGACAAAGCAGCCGCTTGATTGGCACCACATCCACAAACATCCCACTCCCTCCACCACCGACGCTCAGTAGCAGCAGTGTGTACCATCTACAAGACGCACTGCAGAAACTCGCCAAAGATCCTCAGACAGCACCTTCCAAACCCATGACTACTTCCATCTAGAAGGACAAGGGTAACAGATACATGGGAACACCATCCTCTGCAAGTTCCCCTCCAAACCACTCACCATCCTGACTTAGAAATACATTGCTGTGTCACTGAGTCAAAATCCTGGAATTCCCTCCCTCAGGGCATTGTGGGTCAACCCACAGCAGGAGGACTGCAGCAGTTCAAGAAGGTAGCTCAACACCACCTTCTCAAGGGGCAACGAGGGATGGGCAAAGCCAGGGACAAATAAAGTACTCATGACCTTCTCCTCACGTCTATCTTAAATGGCCACCTCTTAATTTTTAAGACAGTGACCCCCTAGCCCTGGATTCTCCCACAAAAGGAAACATCCTTTTCACACCCAGCTAGCCCAGTGTCTCAGGATCTTATATGTTTCAATCAAGTCTCCGCCTGACTGTTCTCAATTCCCATGGTAATAGGTCCAGCCTGTCCAACATTTCATTATATGACAATCCATGACAGGTATCAATCGGGTAGATTTCTGAACTAACACATTTACATCCTTCCTTAAATAAGGAAAGTGATACGGCACACAGTGCTCCAGATGTTGTCTGTACAGCCCAAGTGTAACCTCCCCACTTCTGTAAGCAATGCATTAAACAATTGGGGTGGTATGGTGGCACGGTGGCTCAGTGGCTCAGTGGTTAGCACTGCAGCCTCACAGCGCCAGGGCCCTGGGTTCGATTCAGCCCTCAGGTGACTGTCTGTGCGGAGTTTGCACATTCTCCCTGTGTCTGCGTGGGTTTCCTCCGGGTGCTCTGGTTTCCCCCCACAGTCCAAAGATGTGCAGGCTAGGTGGATTGGCCATGCTAAATTGCCCATAGTGTTCAGGGATGTATGGGTTATAGGGGGATGGGTCTGGGTGGGATGCTCCAAGGGTCGGTGTGGACTTATTGGGCCGAAGGGCCTGTTTCCACACTGTAGGGATTCTATGAAATTACATTTTATTAGCTTACCTGCTTTCTAACTATTTGTGATTCGTGTCTTTACCTGGTCTGATTTACATGCTACTCCAGACCTACAGCAATGTGGTGACTCTTAACTGCCCTCTGGGCAATTAGGGATGAGCAATAAATGCTGAGCTAGTCGGTGGCGCCCTTGACACATGACCGAATTTAAAACATGCATGAGGCTTCCCAGCTCCCTCTGTGTCTCAGTACTCTGCACCCTCTTGCCATTTGGATAAAATGCTTCTTTTTTATTCTTTCTGTCACAATAGATAATTTTACACTGTTCCCACTGTACTTCATTAGTTAGATCTTTCCCGATTTATGTATCCAATCAATATCTCTTCGTATTCTCCTTACGTCAGAAATCACACAACACCAGGTTATAGTCCAATAGGTTTATATAAAATCACAAGCTTTAGGAGCATAGCCCCTTCATCAGGTCACCAGGAGTCAGGGTACAGGGGGTCTGCAGATCAGGAGTCAGGGTACAGAGGGGTGGGGGAAGCTGGGTGAGTCAGGTTTGATGTAGGCATGCGTCTAGCAGAGTTTGGCTCACAGGCACGGATTATTGAAAAGAAACAAGAGTGTTTGTAATGTCATTTATTACTCAAAGCGAAATAACTTTGTCCTGATGTCACAGTCGTTTATTGTCTACAGTTTTATTTCTCTCAATCTTAGAATGGGTTTCAAATGCTTGTTTAAAATTCTCAAGCACTTAGCAATAATGTGCAGACCATCTCTCACTCCCTTAATGGCAATAATGGAGTGGAGCTTTGTTATTGGGCAATGAATGATACCAAAGATATTAATGTCTCATACTCAGTGAGTTTGCTTTGATTTTATTCATTTGTGTAATGAAGGCATCGCTGGCCATTTATGTATCTGATCATAATCTCTGTATTCTCCTTATTCTCATCAGGTGACCTGATGAAGGGGCTACGCTCCGAAAGCTTGTGAGTTCAAATAAAACCTGTTGGACTATAACCTGGTGTTGTGTGATTTCTGACCTTATCCACCCCAGTCCCACACCGGCACCTCCCCATCATATTCTCCTTACGTTGTCCTCACCAGCTTACTTTCCTCCCTGTCTTTGTGTCATCATTGAACAACCACTATCACTCCTTCCAGGTCATTTGTATAATCTAAGAGATCACTATTTTAACTTTTGGTACTTTAATCCAAAAAGGAAGTTGGACTGGTATTACTGGAAAAATATCAAGGAAGCTATCCAACATGAAAATCATGTTTTGTATATAGTTGACCTGGCCAATACAGTGTTGCTTTTTCAAATCACTCAGAATCTTTTGAGTTCAGGAAGTTCCGCCTGACAACAGTCCTCTAATTGGTTAAGACGGTTAAAAAGTCTTATGTGCCAAGAGCAACTTCCAGACCGTGCGGAACTGAAAGTCTAAATTGTTTTCTCTCCCTCTCTCTCTCTCTCTCTCTCTCCCCCCATGTGAGGGAAAAGACAAAAAGGCCAAGAAAACTTAATAATACAAGAAAAGTCCTAAATTCACTGGGTCATCGGATGATGGTCATCCAATAGACAACAGCGTGTGATCATTGCAAAATTCAAAAGGACTGTGAGGAAGATAACTCTCCACCTCACAGTCTGGAACCTTGTTTCTCAGAATCTTTGTTAACATGTTAAAATATTTGATTTTGTCTGTCCTAATAGAGATTTAGTGATTGAGAGAGAGAGAGAGTGTGTGTGTGAGTGTGTGTGAGTGTGTGTGTGTGTGTGTGTCTGTGTGTGTGTGTGTGTGTCTGTGTGTGTGTGTGTGTGTGTGTGAGTGTGTGTGTGTGTGTGTGTGTGTGTGTGTCTGTGTGTGTGTGTCTGTGTGTGTCTGTGTCTGTGTGTCTCTGTGTGTGTGTGTGTGTGTGTGTAGGTGTCGGTGTGTATTTATAGTTTTGTAGGGATATAGTATAACAGTTTACATAAAGTAATAAAGAAAAGCAGTTTCCACTGACAAAAGGGTGGATTATCAGAGGGTATGGATATTCAGTGATTGGTAAAAGAACTGTTTAAGACAGCGAGTTGTTATGATCTGGAATGCGCTGACTGAAAGGGCAATGGAAACAGATTCAATAATAATTTGAAAAGAAAACTGGATAAAAATTGACCAAGAGGGCTGTGGGGAAATGACAGAGGAGCAGGATAATTATAGCATGCTTCGAATGAGCCGATGCAGGCACAGTGGGGTTGAATGGCCTCCTCCTGTGCTGCTTCATTCTATCAGTTGAAGATTCTGGAGCGTAACATTAAGAATGATGGTCACATTATGCTCAGCAAACCCTATTCTTCAGTATGTTGTTTTCAAATTGAGAAAAGGTCAATCCGTTTGAGAATAAAGCATCTGACAGCAGCCAGAGTTTATCACTATGATTCCACAGCGAGAATGTTCACAGTCAGTGAACCATTCCAGACGTCAGGATTACCAGCACACAAGCATTAATTTTCCCCAATCAGCTTTACACTAACTTTCTATAAATCACGCCACAATTACAAAAGACATCTGAAGGATAATGTTATGCACGGGGCACAAATTGATTAAGAACACAAAGAAATTATTAATGTTGGCACACATTGTTGACACTTGCAGCCCAAAATGATTCATTCATATCATTGTGCATTCTGAAAGCAATCTGTCAGAATCCAGTAGATCTATTTCAAAGCTCTCAGGACCGAGCTGATGAGTAAACCAGGTGAATGGCAAAGGCCCAATAACAAAAAAAAAATCAACATCAGCTCACATCAACAGATCGAAAAATACAGCCAACGTTCTCAGAAACAACAAATTAAACTTTGAAGCCCAGAATTCACTCATCATCATGCACGGGAACATGGAAACAGGAAAAGTACATTCAGATCCTCACCCCTGTTCCAGTTTTCAATAAGATTATGGCCGACCTGTATTTGAACTCTGTATTCATTAAAACCTTTCCCCAGTAAAATTCTATCAAAGTGTTTCAAAATTTTCAATCCAACAATTTTTATACAAGGAATTAACAAGACATGACATCGCAGAAATAGGCTGTTCAGCCCCACTGGTCCATATTTGTGTTCCTGCTCCACACAAATTTCCTTCTGTTCTGTCTAATCTGAGCCACTCATTAAGTCTTTCCACTCACATTCCTTTTCTCTCATGTACTTGTCTAGTTTCCCTTCAAACTATTGAATCTATTGTTTGTGAATTCCATATTCTATCTCCCCCCGAGCGAACTCATTTCTCCTAATTTCTGATGAAGGGTTTAGGCCCGAAACGTCAAGTTTTCCTGCTCCTATGATGCTGCTTGACCTGCTGTGTTCATCCAGCCCCATGCTTGTTATCTCCTAATTACCCAGTTGGTTTCATGAATGAATATCTTGTTTGTCAGGCCCCAGGTTTCAGTGTCTCCCACAAGATGGAAACATCATCTCCGTATTTACCCTGTTCAGCCCATTCGCAATTTTAATAGGGACATAGAAACAGGAGTAGACCATTCAGACCCTCCAACCTGTTCCATCAGTCAATGAGATCATGCCTGATCTGTGGCCCAACTCCATTTACCTGCCTTTAGCCCATATCCCTTAGTATCTTTGCTGAACAAAAATGTATCAATCTCAGATTTAAAATTAATAACTGATCCAACACCCACTGATGTTTGTGGAAGAGAGTTCCAAACCTCTCCTACCCTTCGTGTGTAGAAGTGCTTCCTAACATCGCTCCTGAATGGTCTGTCCCTCATTCTCAGACTATGCCCCTAGTTCTAGAATCCCCAACCAGTGGGAATGGTTTCGCTGTACCCACCCTGTCTTTTCCTGTTAATATCTTTAACGCTTCAACCAGATCGCCCATTATGTTTCTAGATTCTAGAGAAAACAGGCCTAAATTGTGTAATCTCTCCTTGGTCAGTTCAATAGGAGGAGGCACTGGCCTAGTGGTATTATCATTGGACCGTTAATCCAGAGACCTGGGAAATGTTCTGGGAACCTGGGTTCAAATCCTGCCATTGCAGGAGAATTTGAATTCAATAAATATCTGGAATTAAGAGTCTAATGGTGACTGTAAATCAATTATTAGGGAAGAACCCATCTGACTCACTAATGTCCTTAAGGGAACAAAACTGCCATCCTTATCTGGTCTGGCCTATATGTGACTCCAGACCCACAGCAATGTGGTTGACTCCTGACTACTCTCTGGGCAATTAGGGATGGGCAATAAATGAATTTTAAAAATTCTAAAACATCTCATATGAAGAAAAGTGCCCAGAGTTTCAAACTCTCCCAACTTCTCAGTAATGTCTTAGTTTGATATCAACCTTGTCAAACTCCCCAGTGTTTCTACATCTGTTTGTCATATGGAGAACAGTGTTACTGCGGTCTGACCAAAGTCCTGTAACGTTTAACATGACTTCACACCTTTGGACTTGTCTGTCAGGAATAAATCCAAATAAAGCCTTGTTCACATTTTAGCTGCTTGCTATTGTGTGATGCTGAGTAAGGATTATTTAACCTGGAACCCAGACCTGTATCTGTTTGTCCAGCTCCTTTTGGGGTACGAAAGTTCCAGAGCACCTGAATTATTTGCTGATTGCTGCAATCATGAGGCGATGAGGCATACAGCCCCTGTAGTCTGGCAATACAAACACTGGATGTGAAAATGATATTTCTGACAGGTGCCAATGAATTAATAAGGGACAGAGTAGAACTTCACTGCGGTCTAAGGCTCTGCTCAGAGCTTCAGTAGCAACAGATACTTGTCTTGTATCAAACTCCGAAATGGCTCAGAGACAGGTTATACATTCTTGAACTGAGACAGTGACCTCTCCCTCCCATTATACAGCAACTCTCAGGCACTGACGTCGAGCTCAGAGCTTCAAACTGTACAAAAATTGTTCCTTTTATCAAGGTGGCGTGTGAAATGTTGTTAAAATCCTGTTCCATAGTCAGAGAATCCCTACGGTTTGGAAGCAGGCCAGTCAGTCCACCAAGCCCACACTGACCCTTTGAAGTGCATCACACCCAGACCCACCCAATCCCTGTAACCCTACATTTCCCATGATCAATCCATGTAACCCACACATCTTTGGACTGTGGGAGGAAACCAGAGCACCAGAGGAAACCCATATAAACACAGGGAAAACATACAAACACCACATAGACAGTTGCCCAAGGGCGGAATCAAACTTGGGTCCCTGGTGCTTTGAGGCAGCAGTGCTAACCACTGAGCCACCGAGCCGCCTGGAACCATGGCCTTTCAGTTCATTTGTGGTTTGTGGAATATTGCTTTACTCAGCCTGGCTGCTGCAGTCAGGAATGACTCACCCAGCCTTGTTTCCCAGATCACTATCAGCTCTCCTTGTATGGAGTCATACAGCACAGAAACAGACTTTTCTGTCTAAGTTGTCTATGCCAACCAGATATCCTAAACTGATCTAGTCCCATTTGCCAGCATTTGGCCCATATCCCTCTAAACTCTTTCTGTTCATATTAAATGTTGTAATTGTACCCACCTCCCCCACTTCCTCTGGCAGCTCATTCTATACACACCCTCTGCGTGAAAAAGTTGCCCAAAGGTCCCTTTTAAATCTTTCCCCTCTCACCTTAAACCTACGCCCTCTGGTTTTGGACTTCCCTACCCTGGGGAAAAGAACCTTGGCTATTCACCCTAACTATACTCTCATGATTGTATAAACCTCAATAAGGTCACCCCTCAGCCTCCATGCTTAGGGAAAGAAGTCCCAACCTATAAAGCCTCTCCCTATAGTTCAAACCCTCCAATCCCGGCAACATCCTTGCAAATCTTTTCTGAACCCTTTCAAGTTTCACAACGTCTTTTCTGTAGCACAGCAACCAGACTTGAGTGCACTACTCCAATAGTGGCCTGACCAATGTCCTGTACAGCCACAACATGCCCTCCCAACTCCTTTACTCAATGCACTGACCAATGAAGATAAGTGTGCTAAACACCTTCTTCACCACCCTATCTACCTACAACTCCACTTTTAAGGAACTATGTACCTGCACCCCTAGGTCTCTTTGTTCAGCAACAGTCCCCAGGCCCTGCCACTAACTGTATAAATCTTGCCATAGTTTGCCTTAACAAAATGCAACGTTACACATTTATCTAAACTAAACTCGATCTGCCACTCCTCAGCCATTTGATCAAGATCCCGTTGTACTCTGAGGCAACCTTCTTCGCTGTCTACTACACCTTCAATTTTAGTGTCATCTGCAAACTTGCTAACCATCCCTCCTGTGTTCACATCCAAATCATTTATATAAATGACAAAAAGCAGTGAACCTAGCACTGATCCCTGTGGCACACTGCTGATCACAGGCCTCCAGTCTGAAAAGCAACCCTCCAATACCACCCTCTGACTTCTACCATTGTCAATTGTGTATCCAATTAGCTAGCCCTCACTGTATTCCATGTGATCTAACCTTGATAACCAATCTACCATGTGGGACCTTGTCAAACACCTTACTGAAGTCCATATAGACAATGTCTACTGCTCTGCCTTCATTAATCTTCTTTGTCACTTCAAAAAACTCAATCAAGTTAGTGAGTTATGGTTTCCCACGCTGACTATCTCTAATGAGTCCTTGCCTTTCCAAATACATGTAAATCCTGTACCCACAGGATGCTCTCCAATAACTTACCCACCACTGAGTTCAGATCAGAATAAAGCCACCATTGTCCTAGCCACTGTTCTCTCATTAGAGACAGAGAGAGACAACTTGTGGTGAGTTTAACCCAAGGGTCACACACCTCCAATGAGGGGTGAATTTGAGGAGGCAGGACCTTCATGGAGACCTCAGCCAGTGTAGGAACTGAACTCACACTGTCAGCAACACTCTGCATCACAAACCAGCCATCCAGCCAACTGAGCCTCGAAGAGAATCCAGAAATGGGACCTTCCAACCTGTTCAAAATTCAACTGGATCTTTGATGATCCTTACCTCAAAATCTATTCATCTCATTTTTGCTCCATATCCCTTATTATCCTAACTCATGCAAAGATTTAGTTTCAAAAGCTCTAAATGACCCCAAGTAGTCACAGCCTTTAGCAGGAGGAAGAGTTCTGGATTTCGATTGGCCTTTGTGTGAAAAGGGTGTGAATCCATCCAGAATGACCAACCTCCAGGACTGTGAGGTACATTTGGACATGTCTTCAAGCTAAAGCTGTTATATAAATGCAATTGTTGTATTTTCCAATATAAAAGCAACGGTTACACATCTGGGAAAAAAAACAAGTTGAGATGATTTGGGATAATATTTGTTGAGAAAGGGCTTTAGGCCATGAAGCAAGCTTGTGATGATGTCACAGAACAGCTCCCCACTGGGGGTAATGGTACAGCGTGGGCAGAGTTAAATTAGATAAGCAAAAAGCACATGTAACGAAGTCTGTAAATAATCTCACAGTAAGATTAGAGCCTGCTACCTCTCAGATTACCATGTATAGTGGTACATAATATTAACATATAATAACCAAAGTCCTAAACTACCTAAACCCAAAGATAGTTCCTGACTTCAATATCTCCCTGATCAGTGTGTCTTGTACATATGGACATAAAGCCACATGACAAAAGAACTAGACACAAGACACTATATAAATGCAAATTCTTTCTTCTTCAACTGTTGATTTAAACATCTTCAGAAGAAGGAAGGCAAACATCTCTAAACAAATGTTGAATATAATTTGAATATGTGCCTGCTAGGGTTAGGCCTTGGGTTTCAGCTGAGGGAACCACTCAACAATCTTTCTGGATTTCTGCACTGGGTTTGTGTGTGGCTATCTGACTATTCTGCTCTTGAACTCTGAACGATAATGCATTCTGTACAGTGCGTGAGAGACCCTTTATCTCAGTCAGTCACAGAACATCATGTTCAATGCTTGGAGACCTTTACACAGTCTCTTCGATGATTCTGTACGTTACCTCAGAGTCAATCAAAACCTTTAGTATTAAGACCCATGAATGTCGTCGTAATATTTCCATTGTAAGCGTAAAAGCGAATCTACAAATCAATGAGGCATTTGTACCTGAAGCACTGCATAACCTGTCTCACCCAGAATCGTTTCAGAACAATAAAAGGTTGACGTGACATAAATATAAACAATTATTTGTCTATTGCAGCAGATCATTCCTTATCTGACAGCATTGAGGACAGTTTTATTTTTCTGGAGCTTCCTAACAGGGAATTTAGTAAACAGCACAGTCCAAGAACATATGTCAAGGAAACAGCTTTGGGTGATGTGAAGGAACGAGCAAAACGAGCAAAGTAAAATTGCATATGAAACAGCACTTTTCACAATATCTCAGTGTACTGTACAACCAACCAAGTATATATGAGAAACAGTCACTGTTGTGGGAAATCCAGCAACCAATTTACACACAGCAAGCTTCCACAAACAGCCAAACCAGTAGAAAGACCGGCATAAACATAGCCCTCTTTACAACAGCCCAACATCCCAAAGTGATGAAATAGTTGAAGTGGCGTCGTCACAGTTATAATGCAGGAAATCCGATCGCTGGTTTGCAAGATGCCACCAACAGCAATAAGATAATAACCAAATGATCCATTTCAGTGATGTTGGGACATCGTCCTTCACATTTATGTCATGGGATCTTCACTATCCACCTGAGAGGGCAGATAGACTGGGCATCGAGGTGAACAGCTCATCTGAAAGTGAGTACCTCTGACAGCACAGCAACCCCTCTCAACAGCACTGGGCCGGGAACATACATTTCACACACTGTCCCTGATGTCAGCCTTAAACCAACAGCCTTCCGACTCAGAGGTGAAAAAGATACAAAGCCACAAATGACACAAAGAAATACAACTCAACTCAGCCCTTTCTTGTGTCAGGTTTCTAAACATAAATAAACGCCAAAGGAATTGTGGATGCTGTAAATCAGGAACAAAAACAGAAGTTGCTGGAAAAGCTCAGCAGATCTGGCAGCAT
>JAHRHZ010000020.1:1078039-1089501 GCA_024137785.1 Ginglymostoma cirratum | reverse complement strand
CTGGGACAGAGTGGGTCTGGGGCACAGTGGGTCTGGGGCAGAGTGGGTTTGGGGCAGAGTGGGACTTGGGCAGAGCAGGACTGGGGCAGAGTGGGACTGGGTCAGAGCGGGGCTGGGTCAGAGCGGGGCTGGGTCAGAGCGGGGCTGGGTCAGAGTGGGACTGGGTCAGAGCGGGTCTGGGTCAGAGTGGGACTGGGTCAGAGCGGGGCTGGGTCAGAGTGGGACTGGGTCAGAGCGGGACTGGGTCAGAGCGGGACTGGGGCAGAGCGGGACTGGGGCAGAGCGGGGCTGGGTCAGAGTGGGACTGGGTCAGAGCGGGACTGGGTCAGAGCGGGGCTGGGGCAGAGCGGGACTGAGTCAGAGTGGGACTGGGTCAGAGCGGGTCTGGGGCAGAGCGGGACTGAGTCAGAGCGGGACTGGGTCAGAGTGGGACTGGGTCAGAGCGGGACTGATTCAGAGTGGGACTGGGGCAGAGCGGGTCTGGGGCAGAGCGGGTCTGGGTCAGAGTGGGTTTCACATCGGCCCACGATGTTGTGCCGCCCTATTACCCTACTAAGTTCAATCTACCCTGCTTACCCTACATACATACATACAACCCCAGTGTTGAAAGGAACAATATCACTTTAATACCATCTTCCACCAAATTAAACTGTCCTCACATCAGTTGCCTTTTCAAATGTCACACCCTCAGTCTTTATTCCCATCAAGGCCTGTAACACTATTCCTCCCATCTTCCCAAGACCCTGGGCTTTTTCCATCCTTTGTACTCTCTTTCACTCTCATGTCCCTCAATTCCCTCTTGGAGCTGAGACATGCCTCACTCCCCGACCTGACCACCCCCCTCCTCCTCATCTCCCAACCACCAATGGTGTGATGGTCCAGTGACTGGATCAGAGACCCAGCATCCCGATGTCATGTTCTGGCATGATGGTTCAAATCCCAGTATAGAAAATGGTTAAATTTAAATTTGATCAATTCATAGGCCTGGAACTTTAAAAACTGGCCGAACATAACTACTATTAATCATAATAAACCGAAAATATGTTCTGACAACAACCACTGGTCTCAAAATGTTAGCTCTGTTTCTCTCTCTGTAGACGCTGCCAGACCTGCTGAATATCTCCAGCAATTTCTGATTTTGTTTCAAATTTTACTTTTGAACATACATTCTCTTCGACGACTGCCTGTAACTGTTTTCTGGGTGGCATAGATACATAGAGAATAGAATCAGGTGTAGGCCCTTCAGCCCTTCGAGCCTGCTCCAACATTCAATATGATCATGGTTGATTGTCCAACTCTGGCCCATTTCCACTTTTTCCCCAAACCACTGATCTCTTTAGCCCTAAAAACTATATCTAACTCCTTCTTGGAAACATTCAATGTTTTGGCCTCAACTGCTTTCTGTCTAAGAGAATTCCACAGGCTCACCACTGAAGTAACTCCACAGAAATCACCCTCTACTTATATGTTCAGAGTCCATCTTGCTCAGAACCAGAGTGAGCACTATTTATATGTCAGCCAGAGCTCCCTGATTGAACCAGATTATCAGCCCTAATCGGGGAACTCATATTTTGTGAGGTGCATCTGGCTGACCTCGTTACAATCACCACAACCCTCTCTGGGTGAAGAAATTTCTCCTGATCTCAGTCTTAAATGGCCTACCCCTTACCCTTAGACAGTTACCTCTAGAGTCACAGAGTAGAGTCATAGAGTAATACAGCATGGAAACCCGTCCTTCGACCCAAACTGGTCCATGCTGACCATGGTGCCCACTCAGCTAGTTCCACTTGACCGCATTTGGTCCATATCCCTCTAAACCCTTCCCATCCATGTACTTATCCAAATGTTTTTTAAATATTGCTACTGTACCTGCCTCAACCACTTTCTCTGGCACCCCATTCCATACTCACCACTCTCTGTGTGAAGAAGTTGCCCCTCAGGCCCTTCTTAAATCTTTCCCCTCTCCCTTAAACCTATGCCCTCTAGTTTTCAATTCCCTATCCTGGGGAAAAAGGCTATATGCATTCATCATATTTATGCCCGTCACAATTTTATACACCTCAATAAGATCTCCCCTTATTCTCCAATGTTCCAAGGAATAAAGTCCTATCCTGGCCAACCTCTCCCTATAATTCAGGCCTACTAGTCCTGGCAACATCCTCATAAACCTTCTATTTATTTATTTATTAGTCACAGGTACTATGTATGGAAATACATAAGTTCAGCAAAAAGTGCATAAAGTCACCATTCACTGACACCCACTTGGTTACAAAAACCAGAATTAAAAGATCTAACAGAGCCAAAAGGTAAGCAAGAAAAAAAATTGTCCAGGTTTCAGAGTCCCAAGTCCAATTTCCACATTGGTGCAGGCTCCTCACCAATAGCTAGGACACCGTCACCACCTCATTGGCCCACTCTCACCGCCAACATCACTCCAGCCCATACTCGATCCACTGTCGCTGCAGAACACAGCTCACGCATTCAGCTCCCTCCACACGGTTCCCAGTCACAGCCCAACTTCTTCTCGACTCCCTGCCATCATTTTCTTCCTTGAATTAGCAGAGGTCACCAGGGACTGTTGGTGTAGTCTTTGACTTCAGCCTCCTGATATTGCCTTTCAGGTCTGTCCAGTACATTCTGCCGTGCCTATCAGCCACTGGGTATGCAGACAGGAATCGGCAAACACAAAATCTTTGCACACTTTCCAGTTTAACCATGTCTTTCCAAACTTAGGGAGACCAAAACGGTACACAATACTCCAAGTGCTACCTCACCAACTGTAACATAACATCCCAACTCCTATACTCAGTGCCTCGACCGATGAAGGCCAGCACACTAAATGCCTTCTTCACTGCCCTGTCTACCTGTTCTGAGGAAGGGTCACTGGCCCCAAAACATTAATTCTGATTTTTTCTTCACAGATGTTGCCAGACCTGCTGAGCTTTCCCAGCAACCCTGGGATTATCTTTAACCTTATCTGCCAGATCCATCTCATACCTTGTTTTTGTTCTTCTGACTTCCCTCTTAAGTGCTTCCTTTAAACAGACTCACCCAATCAACCTCCTCTGCTAGATACTGCCTAATGGCCCTGAAATTGGTCCTGTTTAGTACCTTAACTTGTGCACCTGACCTATCTTAATTTTTATATAGATATGGAAAAAGAGAGTTATGGTCACTGGACCCAAAGTGCTCTCTCATTGACGCTTCAGTCACTTGTCTTTTTTCCTCAGAGGAAGTCCAGTGTTGCACCCTCTCGAGTAGGGCCCTCTACATATTGATTTAGGAAACTTTTTGGGACACATTTGACAAATTCCACCCTGTACGGGCCTTTTACACTCTGGGTGGCCCAGTCAATACAGGGGAAGTTAAAATCTCCAACCAATATCACTCTATTATTCCTACAGGTATCTGCAGTCTCTCTATCCATCTGCTCCTCTAGTACCCGCCTGCTGTTTGAGGCCCTATAATACAGTCCCAACAGAATGACCATTCCCTTCTTGTTTCTAAGTTCTAATCATATGGCCTCATTTGATGACCCCTTAAGAATATCCTCTCTAAGCACTGTTGTTATGTCCCCCCTTATCAAAAGGGCAACCTCCCCTCCTCGCTTACTTGTATTTCTGTCACACCTGTAGCTTCTGTATCCAGGAACACTGGGCTGCCAGTCCTGCCCTTCTCTCAGCCATGTTTCTGTTATGGCTATAATATCCCAGTCCCCAGAGCCAATCCATGCTCTGAGCTCATCTGCCTTACCAGTCAGGCCTCGTGCATTGAAATAAATGCCCTTTAAACCAGAAGTCTTTTCCCTCCCTTTACTGTGCCTCTGGCTATCCTGAATAGAAAACTTGCTCTTGATGGTTAATGCATTTTCCCCTGATTTCTCGATGGCCCCTCTCTTATTCAGAGACCCATCCCCCCGCCAAACTAGTTTAAACCCTCCTGGGTAACACTAGCAAATCTCCCCCCGAGGATATTTGTTCTCCTCCAGTTCAAGTGCAACCTAAATAAAAACCAAAAGAACTGTGGATGCTGTAAATCAGGAACAAAAACAGAAGTTGCTGGAAAAGCTCAGCAGGTCTGGCAGCATCTGTGAAGGAGAAAACAGAGTTAACGTTTCGGGTCCAGTGCCCCTTCCTCAGAACCCTACAGGTCACCTATACCCCAAAAGAGATCCCAATGATCCAAGAACTGAAAAGATTGCCCCCTACACCAGCTCCTCAGCCACATATTCATCTGGCCTATCTTTCTATTTCTATCCTCACTGGCACATGGCACTGGGAGTAATCCAGAGATCACTACCCCTGAGGTCCTGCTTTTTAACTTCTTATCTAACTCCCTACAGTCATTTCACAGGACCCCATCCCTTTGTCTACCTATGTCATTTGTACCGATGTGCACTGTGACCTCTGGCTGTTCACCCTCCCCTTCAGAATGTTCAGAGTCTAGTTCTGAACTCTGCACTCAGTAGGGTCATCCATCCTGCATTTACCCTGTCCGGTCCTGACAAGATACCCGCTAGCAACCTCAGGAGAAAGAAAACTTGTGGTAGGTTCTGAATCAGACATTAGGCATCAGAAGTATGTCATCCCAATATGCCTATTTCAGACACTGCATTGGTATCCTTTAGTCATTGACCATGCACATTTTAGACTATAAGACCATAAGACCTAGGAGCAGAAATTAGGCCATTCAGCCCACCGAGTCTGCTCTACCATTCAATCATGGCCGATAAGTTTCTCAACCTCATTCTCCTGCTTTTTCCCCGTAACCTTTGATCCCCTTGATAATCAAGAACCTATCTATCTCCGTCTTAAATGTACTCAATGACCTGACCTCCACAGCCTCCTGTGGCAGTGAATTCCATAGATTCACCACTCTCTGACTGAATAAGTTTCTCCCATCTCTGTTTTCTGCCAGACAGCCAATCTTCTATCCATGATAGCACCCTGCCTCTAACACCATGGGCCCTTATCTTACTCAGCAGCCTCCTGTGCAGCACCTTGTCAAAGGCCTTCTTGAAGTCCAGGTAGATAACATCCATTGGGTCTCCTTGGTCTACCCTGTTCGTTACTTCCTCAAAGAATTTCAGCAGATTTGTTAGGCATGGCCTCCCCTTGATGAAACCATGCTGACTTTGCCCTATTTTACCATGCACTTCCAAATATTCTGAAATGCCATCCTTCACAATGTACTCCAAAATCTTACCCACGACCGAGGTTAGGCTAATCGTCCTGTAATTTTCCATCTTTTGCCTTACTCCCTTTTTAAACAGAGGTGTCACATTAGCTATTTTCCATCCTTTGGGACACTCTTTGACTCTAGCGATTCCTAAAAGATCACCACTAATGCTTCCACTATCTCTTCAGCTATCTCCTTAAGAACTTTGGGGTGTGGTCCATCTGGTCCTGGTGATTTATCCACCTTCAGGCCATTCAGTTTTTCTAGCAACTTCTCTTGGTGATGGCCACCATACTCAGCTCTGCCCTTACTCTCTTGTATTTTTGGAATATTACTTGTGAATTCCACCGTGAAGACTGAGACAAAGTAATCTTTCAGTTCCTCAGCCATTTCCTTGTTCCCCATTACAATCTCTCCAGCGTCACTTTCCAGCGCTCCAATGTCCACTTTTGCCTCTCTTTTGCCCTTTATAAATACAAAGAAACTCTTACAGTCCTCCTTTATATTACTGACTAGCTTACCCTCATATTTAATGTTCTCCCTCCTAATTTTTTTTTGTTGTCCTCTGTTGGTCTTTGTAAGTTTCCCAATCCTCTGGTTTTCCACTGCCCTTCGCCACATTATATGCTTTCTCTTTTGCTTTTATGCTATCCCTGACTTCCTTAGTCAGCCATGGTTGCCTCATCCTCCCTGTACCATGCTTCTTTTTCCTAGGGATGAATTTTTGCTGTGTCTCCTGAATTACTCCCAGAAACTCCTGCCATTGCTGTTCCACTGTCTTTCCTGCTAGGATTCTCTCCAAATCAATTGTGCCCAGCTCCACCCTCATACTTCTGCAGTCACCTTTATTCAGCTGTAATACCGGAACCTCTGGTTCTATCTTCTCCCCCTCAAATTGTAGAGTAAATTCTATCATATTATGATCACTGCCTCCTAAGAGTTCCTGCACCTTAAGCTCCCTTATCAAGTCTGCCTCATTGTCCATCACTAAATCCAGTTTTGCCTGTTCCCTTGTGGGTTCCACCACAAGCTGCTCCAAAAAGCCATCTTGTAGACATTCCACAAACTCCTTTTCTTGCAATCCACTACCAATCCGATTTTTCCAGTCCATGTGCACATTGAAATCCCCCATGATCACTGTAACATTGCCTTTCGTACACACCTTTTCTATCTCCTGGTGTATCTTGTGCCCCAGCTCCTGACTACTGTTTGGAGGCCTGTACATAATTCCAACTATTTTATTTTACCTCTGCGGTTCATCAACCCTACCCGCACAAATTCTACACCATCTGACCTCACATCATTTCATGTTATTGACTTAATTTCATCTCTTACCCCCTCGGCCCATCTGCCTACCTCTTTGATAGGATGTACATCCTTGGATATTCAGCTCCCAATCCTGATCCCCTTGCAGCCATATCTCTATGATGCCTACTACATCATACCTGCCAATTTTGATCTGCGCCATGAGCTCATTTACTTTATTCCTTATACTGCTTGCATTCAGATATAACACCTTCAGTCCTGTATTAACCCTCCCTCTTCTCATTGTCATTCATTTATCCAATGTACTTGAAGTTTGATTCCTAACCCTTTCCAAAACCTCTGCCCTATTTACTATTACCGATTTTGACTATATATTAGATGTTCAAGAAACCCTTTGACACCTGCACTATGGTTAGGGCTAGGGTTAGGGCAGGGTAAGAAATGGGTTAGGGTTAGAAATGGCTTAGGGTTAGGGTTAGGAATGGCTTAGGGTTAGGGTTAGGGTTAGGAATGGGTTAGGGTTAGGGTTAGGGTTAGGGTTAGGGTTTAGAAATGGGTTAGGGTTAGGGTTAGGGTTAGGGCTAGAGTTAGGATTAGAAATGGATTAGGGTTAGGGTTAGGGCTAGGGTTAGGGTTAGAAATGGATCAGGGTTAGGGTTAGGGTTAGAAATGGGTTATGGTTAGGGTTAGGGCTAGGGTTAGGGTTAGAAATGGATTAGGGTTAGGGTTAGGGCTAGGGTTAGGGTTAGAAATGGATTAGGGTTAGGGTTAGGGTTAGAAATGGGTTATGGTTAGGGTTAGGGCTAGGGTTAGGGTTAGAAATGGATTAGGGTTCGGGTTAGGGTTAGGGCTAGGGCTTGATCTAGGGTTAGGGTGAGAAATGGGTTAGTGTTAGCGTTGGGGGTAGGAGTGGGGTTTGGGATGGGATTTCGGTTCGGGTTTGGGTTAGATATGGGTCAGGGTTCGAAGTGGGCAGAGGGTTAGAAATGGGCACCGGGTGGTTAAACCTCTGGCTGTGCAGAATTATCTGGAATGAAAATTATAATTCCTCCTTAATTTCACAACAGCTCAGAAACAAGCAGTTTATCAACAGGTTTGATTTTTGTTTAATAATTGACTGCGATATGAGCCACGATCCTTGATCAGTTGCTGTAACAACAGAGGTGATATCTCCTGTCAATCTCCAATAGCTCACCTTAAACAAGTGGCAATGGTGAAAATCAAACAATTTAGAGACATAATTTTAAATTCTGCACATTGTCAAAATAATTTCATAAACATTCCCAGATAATCTCCCAATAGTTTCCATTGTCAGTCTTCCCCATCACAGTTTTTTTTAAAAGATACATCCATATCCTTTCTCGCACAGCAAAGCAGAAATATTACTTAAACCTGCCAACCATATGCAAGGTTATTTTCAATTAGCTTGAGTAGTAAACGTTACTGAGTAAGAATGTACTGTCCTCAGGGGAAAATGCTTTTAAAGTTAATCTATTAATTAATTTCTGTTTTCCAACTTCAAACTATTGGAGTGGTGTTGTACATCAGAATTATTAAATGCATATGTGAAGGTATTATATCTGGCTGCCTCGGGAGTAAATATCTGGATCTCTCCCTCTCTCAAAAAACTGCTGATGCTGGAGGTCAATTGACAGTTTTTAAACACGAGCTTGACATATTTTGGTTTTCTACCTTTATTGCGGGAAATAGGTAGAAGGAGCTTAGATACAGATAAGCCGTGATCTGACTGTCTTGTATAGCAGGTGAGAGGGGCTGAAGGGCCTTGACCTATTTCTCTGTTCCTATCCCTTAGCTTTTATTGGTGCAAGGGGGCTCTGATGAGTGGATGGGCTGCGAAAGACAGATTCGGACATCTGAACAGGTCTAAATCCACAGTAACATGTCAAAAGAAAGTATGGGAATACAGGAAAAGCAAATAAACCCATTAAGATTAATTCTTTAAAATTTGCATTTCAATAGCACCTTGAATATAGCAAAATATGCCAAGGAGCTTTGTTGGAACAAATATCGGACAAAGCTTAACATTAGGTCACATGTGTAGCAATGAGGAGAGGGTGACAAGATCTTTAAACAAAGCTGTTGGTTTTAAGAAATGTTTTATTTCAAAAGGAATGGAAAATAAAAGTCGGGAGGCTTTGCTAACTTTATACAACTAGTCAGGCCACAGCTAGAATATTGTGGACAGTTTTGGGCCCCTTTTCTAAGGAAAGATATCCTGACTTTGGAGACTGATACCAGGTATGGAAGGACTGTCCAATGACGAGCGGGTGAGTGGGTTCACCTTCTATTCACTGGAGTATAGATGAATAAGAGGTGACCTATTGAAACATAGAAGATTCTTAGGGGGCTTTACAGAGTAGATACTGAGAGGTTGCTTCCCATTGTGGGAGACTCTAGGATCAGAGGATATAACCTCAGAATAAGGGGGCCACATTTTTAAAACAGAAGAGGAAGAATTTCTTTTCTCTCAGAAGGTAGTGAATTGCTGGAATTCTTTACCACCGTGGGCTGTGAGGTTGGGTCATTACATGTTTTCAAGGCTGAAATGGACAAGAGTTTTAATCAGGAAGGGAATCCAAGGATTATGGGGAGAAAAGACAGGAGGATTTATCCATTAGCCATTGAATGCAACAACAGACTTGATGGGCTGAATGGCCTAATTCTACTCCAATGTGTTTTGATCTTAAGAAGGATTTTAAAATGGGAATGAAAGATAGAGAGGTGGAGAAGTGTGGGCAGGACACTCCAGAGTTTAGGGCTGTTTTTAACTAAAGGCGTATCCTGAGAAAATGGGATAGAATTCCACCTGGGACTGATGTACTGTAGAAGACAAACCTGCAAAATAATGTTCCTCCCATCTAACAGAGAACACTTTAAAGGTGGAAAGGAGGTCACTTCTGAGGATAAAGTGTGTCTTGTTCGTAAATGAATGGATTATTGCCAGCACATCCCAGACACAAGGCAATTGCAACACACAAACCAGAAGAGCCTGTTTAACAACAATTTCAACAATTTGATATCACCTGCAGCAGAAATAAACTGCTAAAGGGATAAGGCCAAAAGTACTCGGAGGGAATTGGAAGAAGGTTTACCAAGCCCTGGCTGTCTGTATGAGACTGGGTGTGAGCAATGGAGATCTACGCAGCTTCAAACACACACTAGCCTGGAACTAAAACAGAAGTTGCTGGAAAAGCTCAGCAGGTCTGGCAGCATCTGTGGAGAGAGAAATCAGAGTTAAAGTTTCGGGTCCGGTGACCCTTCCTCAGAACTGGCCAGTCTGGTACCTGCTTCATAAAAGAACATCCAACATTCCAACAGAGCTACTGCTGCATTAATTTTACTTCGAGCTGGGACTGAAATAATTCAGGCTATCCTCAGAAATAAACTCGAGGATTAATTCAATAAACACTATTTGCCAAGTGACAGTAAATGTGTTTTCAGAAGGAGGAGGTTCTGCATCAGGGTAAATTTTACTAGGGTTAGAATGATTACTCACTCACAAATCCAGCCACCCTCAATCAGCAATCCAACATTGGACAGGGGCTTTGATTGTCTCAGAATGGCTGGGCATTTATGCAGCTTCAGCAGAGACAGGGCTAAAGAGGGGGTACAGTCCCCAGAGGACAGCACAGTGTAGCTCCCAGAGACAGACAGGAGGGGCTTTTCTGTTGGCCGGGTGGGGGTGACATTGGGGATCCCAGGATGTGTAGTTCGGGGGTGAGTTTGAAGGCCTGGCTTCGAATATCTCTGGGGTATTGGGGAGTTAAATTGAACATTGTGCACCCCCTCCCAAAAGATATATACCCACTGGCCTAGTTCTGGTCTCCAACAACAACTTCCATTGATATTGTGCCTCGATATCAAGAAACATCAGCAGATGCCCATCTTCTGAGGGTGCAGTTGGTTGCATGCAATTGGGGAATCTCTTGGCTATCCCTGATAGAAGGACTGGGAAACTTGGTCTTGCAGAAATCTTCAAACAATAATCCTCTTGATAGGTCGTCAACCTGAAGCATCAGCTCTGCGCCTTTCTCCTCAGATGCTTCCAGACCTGCTGAGTTTCTCCAACAATTCTGTGTTAATACTTGTTAGTTGTCTTCTCCATCCAGCCCCTGGGGCAGCTGTACCCAGGACCCTGGAGTCACTCCATTCCATGTCTCCATTAGTCAACCAGCCTGACAAATAAAGCATAGCGGACCAGGCAGCTTCAGAGGAGCAGGAAAGTTCTGAAGAAGGGTCCCAACCTGAAACTTCAGCTTCCCTGCTTCTCTGATGCTGCCTGGCCCGCTGTGTTCCTCCAGCTCAACACTGTGTTATTTCTGACTCCAGCATCGGCAGTTCTTACTATCTCTGACAAGTAGAACATCTGCTTTCGGAAAGAGGGTCAGCAAACCCCTCCCTCCCCCAGCTCAGGTTTATTTTGGGAGGGGAAGTTTAAACAATCAGCAAAGATCAATTGGTTGTCAAATTACCCAGTGAAGATTTTTGGCAGCTCCTTACAAATGGATTAATTGGGTGGCACAGCAAATATAGTCAATAAACAGCCAGGCGGAAAACACATTGCAGTACTTCGTTTCCAAAAAATCCCAAATATATTCTCATACACACACACACACGCACGCACACACACACACACACACGCACACACGCACACGCACACGCACACACACACACACACACGCACACACACACACGCACGCACACGCACGCACACGCACGCACACACACACGCACACACACACACGCGCACACACACACGCACGCACACGCACGCACACGCACGCGCACGCACACGCACGCACACGCACGCACGCGCATGCACGCACACGCACGCACACGCACGCACACACGCACACGCACATACACACGCACGCACACGCACGCACACGCACACACGCACACACACACGCACACACACGCGCACACACGCACGCACACGCACACACACATGCACACACACATGCGCACGCACACACGCGCGCACACACGCGCGCACA
>JAHRHZ010000020.1:1056098-1075052 GCA_024137785.1 Ginglymostoma cirratum | reverse complement strand
CAGTACTGACCCTCTGACAGTGCGGCACTCCCTCAGTACTGACCCTCCGACAGTGCGGCTCTCCCTCAGTACTGACCCTCCGACAGTGCAGCACTCCCTCAGCACTGACTCTCCGACAGTGCAGCGCTCCCTCAGTACTGACCCTCCGACAGTGCGGCAGTCCCTCAGCACTGACCCTCCAACAGTGCGGTGCTACCTCAGCTCTGACCCTCCGACAGTGCGGCACTCCCTCAGTACTGACTCTCTGACAGTGCAGCGCTCCCTCAGCACTGACCGTCCGACAGTGCAGCTCTCCCTCAGTACTGACCCTCAGACAGTGCGGCGCTCCCTCAGTACTGACCCTCCGACAGTGTGGCACTCCCTCAGCACTGACCCTCTGACAGTGTGGCACTCCCTCAGCACTGACCCCCTGACAGTGCGGCGCTCCCTCAGCAATGACCCTCCGACAGTGTGGCACTACCTTAGCATTTACCCTCCGACAATGCGGCATTCCCCCAGTACTGACCCTCCGACAGTGCGGCACACCCTCAGCACTGATCCTCCAACAGTGCGGCATTCCCTCAGCACTGACCCTCCAACAGTGGGGCGCTCCCTCAGCAATGACCCTCCATCAGTGACCCTCAAAACACAGTGCTCGAGAAGAAGCCTCATCGACGTCCTACACAAGCTTAACATGATGTCCTAACTCCCATACTCCAAGGTCTGAGCAATTCAAGGCAAGTGTGGTGAATGCTTTCGTAACCATCCCGTCACCCTGTGATGCAAATCTCAAAGAAATATGTAATTGAACCCTCGGTCTCTCTGTTCTACAACATCATGCAGGGCCCCACCATTAACTGTATAAGTCCTGCCCTTGTTTGTTCTACCAAAATGCAATATCTCACATTTATCCAAATTAAATTTCATCTGCCACTCCTCAGCCCATTGCCCTAACTGATCAAGATCTCTTTGTAATCTTGGATAACCTTCTTCACTGTTCACTATACCACCAATCTTAGAGTCATCCACAAACATAGTAACCATGTTTTCTATATTCTCAAGCAAATCATTGATATAGATGACAACAAAAGTGACCCAGCACTGATCTCTGTGGAACACTACTGGTCACAGGTCTCCAGTCCGAAAAACAACCCTCTACCACCACCCTTCGACTCCTACCATAAAGCCAATTTTGTATCCAATTGGCAAGCTCACCCTGAATCCCATGTGATCTAAACTTACTAAAAAGTCTACCATGTGGAACCTTGACAAAGGCTTTACTAAAATCCACGTAAACAATGTCTACCGCTCCACCCCCATCAATCTTTTGGTTACTTCCTCAAAAAACTTCATCAAGTTCGTGAGTCACAATTTCCCTCACCAAAGCCATGCTGACTATCCCGAATCAGTCCGTGCCTCTCCAAATGCATGTAAATCCTAACAACTTATCCACCAGCGATGTCAGGCTCCCAGATCTATAGTGCCCTGGCTTCTCCTTACAGCCTTTCTTAAATAAAGACACTACCCTCCACTCTTTTGGCACCTCACCTGTGGTTATAGATGACACAAATATTTCTGCTAGGACCCTCGCAATTATTTCCCTAACCTCCCACAACATCCTGGGGTACACTTGATCAGGTCCTGGAGACTTACCCACCTTGATGTTTTTCTAAGACCTTCAGCATTTCTTCTTCTGTATTTGTGAACTGTTTTCCTGCCATTGGTTGGAACCTCAGGGCTTGCAGTAACAAGGTGGGGCTGAGCTTTTTTTTTTCAGTAAAAGGTGAGTTGGGACAGGACAGGACAGAGTGACATTTCCGAAGTAGCAATATGTAATTTTAGTGATGCTGCAGGAAGTGGGTGAAATCTCAGCTGAGGGTCCAATAGAACTCTAATATTATAGCGTCACACAACGTAGCAACAGGTCCTTTGGCCCACTGTGTCTATGCTGACCAATAAACACCAAACCACACTAATCCCATTAACCTGCACTTGGCCCATAGCCTAGTATGCCCTGGCATTTTAAGTGCTCATCCAGAAGCTTCTGAAATGTTGTGAGAGTATCTGCCTCCACCCCACCTCTCAGGCAGCATGTTCCATATTTCTACCAGTCTCCATCTAACCCACATCAAGGAGCTAAATTTCTTCATCCTCCCTCAACACCATCCATGCTGCCCCATAACGAGGGTCCCCCACCTCCCCTTCTCAAAGCTCCAAATGGGCCCCAGAAGATTCAACCCATATTTCCCATTGGCTGGAAGGAACAAAACTAAGCCACATTAATATAAGAGTCACTGAAAAATCCAATAGGAAATTCAGAGGAAGGTTCCTCAGTGCAGTGAGAATGTGGGCATTTCATTCTGGGAGTGATGAAGGTGAATCTCTCCAATCCTTTTAACAGGAGGCCATCAAAACCCACAAGGGAGAGAGGAGTAGATGGTGATGCTGAGAGGGTGAGCTGGGGGAGGGTAAGAGAGTCTCCAGGGTGACCATAATCTCCAGCCTGGGCTGGTTGGGCTGAGCAGTCTGATTCTGTTCTGCATTTTCTCCAGATGTTAGAATTTTCTCAAAGATTCTCTGGTCAGTTGGGAGCTTAAGGATTTCATCCTGAAAGAGGTTAAATGACTGTAAGTAAATATGTTGATGTCTTTGATTGGAGGCAAACAATAGGAATGTATAAAGGCACACTTAATGGTAGGGTCCTGGGGAGTGTAGCCAAGCAAAGAGCCTTTGGAGCACACATGCGTTGCTCCTTGAAGGTGCAGTCGCACATAGACAGGGTCAATTTGGCATGCGTGCCTTCATCAGTCAGTGCATTGAGTATAGAATATTATGCTCAGTTCTGGTGTCACTGTTACAGGAAAGTTGCTGTTAAACTTGAAAGTGTTCAGAAAATATTTACCCGGATGTTACCGAGAATAGAGAGTTTGAGTTATAGGCTGGAGAGTAAGAGGTTGAAGGGTAAGCTTATAGGAGTTTATAAAATCATAAGGTGAATCACGAAGGTCTTTTCCCTAGGGAGGTGGACTTCGAAATTAGAGGGTACATTTTTAAGGTGAGAGGAGAAAGTTTTAGAAAAGGCATGGGGGCAACTTTTTTACATGGACGGTGGTTTATGTGTGGAATGAAAGGGCAGAGGAAGTGGCAGGTACAGTTACAATGCTCAAAAGACATTTGGATAAGTATATGAATAGGAAAGGTCTGGAAGGATATGGGCCAAACACAGGCAAGTGGGACTAGTTGAGTTTGGGATCATGGTCAACATGGACTAGTTAGGCCGAAGGGTCTGTTTCTGTGTTGTATGACTCTATGACTCTAGAACACTACTGGCAGCCTTTCCCTATTGGCCCTCTATTAATCTGAGATTACTGACATTCCCAGCTCCTCCCTCACCTTTCCCCCTTCACCAGACTTCCCTGTGCTCACTGAGCCCCTGACTTTTAGTTAAGCAACCCCTAAAATTTTATTTTTCTTTATTTATTCACAGGATGAGGGCGTCACTGGCCAGGCAGCATTTATTGCCTATCCTTAATTGCCCAGAGGGCAGTTCAGAGTCAACCACGTTGCTGTGGATCTGGAGTCACACGTAGGCCAGACCAGGTAAGGATGGCAGTTTCCTTCCCTAAAGGGCATTAGTGAAGCAGGTGGGTTTATCCCCGACAATCGGCAATGGATTCATGGTCATCATTAGATTCTTAATTCCAGATATTTTATTGAATCCAAGTTCCACCGTCTGCTGTGTCAGTATTCGAAACCGGATCCCCAGAACATATCTGGATCTCTGGGTTAATAGTCCAGCGATAATACCACAAGGCCATCGCCTCCCTGACTGGTTCACTATGCCAGAGCAAAGCTGTTTCCTGGTCTAATTAGAAGATTCTCTTGAGTGTCTTGAATGAGAAGGAGGTTGGTGCTTGTTACCGACACGTTGCTGGTTATTTCGGATATTGCTGCAGTCCTGGTTGCAAAGCCTCACTCCTTTGGGATCCTAAGCTATTCAGAACAATAATCCACATGACACCATCATAGTCAGTGGTAGCTCACACAATCTTCAGCATTAATTCTTTCAGACCCTTACACCCGTATACATCACAAACCCGTTCTTATCTCTGCAACTATCTCTACCTCAAAACCGTCTGAGACCCAAAAGCTCCTCAAACCTTACGAGACTCCAGTGTTGATCTTTCCACCTTCTGTAGTTATTGGAGTGTCAGCTGTGGGAGACCCCATTCCCCCCTTCACCCGCCAGGTCACAGCTTCCAGAAAATCAGCACAAAAACCAGGACAGGCCTTTGGGTACAGTTCCAACGGAACAGCCTAGGGGTCTAATGCAGTGGGAAGAGTGGGTTGCATCAGGTGTTTTCAGGTCAGAGGGTGAGAGCCTTTAGGATTCGAGGGTTAGGGTTGGAGGCTGTCAGTGTGTGTGTTCAAGGTCAGTTTAATAGTTGCTCGGGAGTTAGAAACGGTTTTGGATATCTATCACTTTCTGGTTAATTATTAATTTTAAGAGAGTCATATTCCTCTGAATTCTCCAAATTTAAGGCAATTTATCAGAGCGTTCCAGACACAGGCACTGTGCCGTCAGAAATTTCAATTTTTCAGATAATTTCTTTGGAATCAGCTTCATCAGAATTGATGCTCAGTCCATAAGTTGATAAGGAAAGGAACAGGAGTGGGCCATTTGGCCCCTGGAGCCTGCTGCACCGTTCAATAGGATCATGACTGGTCCAACACTCCTCACATCCACTTTCCTGCCCTTTCCCCACCACCTTGTTTCCCGACTGATCAAGAATCTACGTCAGCCTTAAATATGTAGTCACAGCACACCATTCCAGCCTACACTGCTGAAAGGACCCTCTAGGACAGATTTGTTTTTTAGGTTTGGTCAATTTTTGCATCAACATGAGACAAGTTGGGAATCCTGGGTGAAATTCAGGAAGTAACTCTGTCCTGTTCAGTGTTACATTTTAACAGGTGATTGCACTAATTCAGCATGAATCACAATCTGCTCTCAGAACAGATCATCCAGACATTTCCCTTCAAGGGAATAAAGAGAACTAAGAACAGAACAGCACAGGAACAGGCCCTTCGGCCCTCCAAGCCTGCGCTGACACATTTTGCCCTTCCATATTAAAACTGCCTTCACTTACAGGATCTGTATCCCTCTATTCCCTTCCTATTCATGTATTCATCCAGGTGCTTCTTAAATGCTGCTTTCTGCCTGTTTCCACCACCTCCTCTGGCAGCACGTTCCAGGCACTCACCACCCTTTGTGTGAAAAATGTGCCTCACACATCTCTTTGAAACTCCTCCCCACACCTTGAACCTGTGTCCCCTAGTAATTGACCCCTCCACCCAGGGAAAAGGCCTCATACTTTGCACTCTATCCATGGTTTCACAATTTTATAAACTTCTGTCAGGTCACCTCTCAACTCCTGTGTTCCAGTGAAAACAAACCCAGTCTATCCAACTTTTCTTCCATGCTAAAATCCCCCATATCAGGCAACATCCTGGTAAACCTTTTCTGTACCCTCTCCAAAGCTTCCACATCCTTCTGGTCGTGTGGTGACCAGGCCTGTATGCAATATTCCAAGTGTGGCCTAACTAAAGTTCTATAAAGCTGCAGCATAACTTGTCTATCCTTATACTCAATGCCCCTTCCAGTGAAGGCAAGCATGCCATAGGCCTTTTTTTACTGCATTATCTACCTGCACTGCCACCTTCAGTGATCTGTGGACCTGCACACCCAGATCCCTCTGCATATCAATACTCCTAACGGTACTTCCATTCACTGTATAATTTTCACCCGTACCTGACCTTCCAAAATGCATCACCTCACATTTGTCCGGATTAAACTCCATCTGACATTTTTCTGTCCATGTCTCCAACTGATCTATATCCTGCTGTATCCTCTAACAATCCTCCTCACTATCCACAATATCACCAAACTTTGTATTGTCCGCAAACTTACTAGACCAGCCACGTTATTCTTCAAATCAGTTATGTAGACCACGAACAGCAGAGGTCCCTGCACTGATCCCTGTGGAACATCACTAGTCACAGCCCTCCATTCCAAAAAGTATCCTTCCATCACTACCCTCTGTCTCCTATGTCTAATCCAGCTGTGTATCCATCCTGCCAGCTCACTCCTGATACCATTTAACTTCACCTTTTGTACCAGTCTGCCATGAGGGACTTTGTCAAACGCTTTACTGAAGTCCATATGGACAACATTAACCGCTTTTCTCTCATCAATCATCTCTGTCACCTCCTCAAAAAACCCAATCAAGCTGATGAGGCACAACCTCCCCCCATATCAAACCATGCTGTTAGTCACTAAGATGTTAATTTGCCTCTAAATGCTTATAGATCTTGTCCCTGACAATCTCTTGCAATAATTTCCCTACCACTGATGTGAGGCTCACAGGCCTGTAACTTCCAGGATTATCCCTGTTACCGTTTTTAAACAACGTGGCAATAATCCTCTGGGACCTCGCCTGTGGTCAAAGAGGATACAAAGATGTCTGTCAATGCTCCAGCAATTTGTTCTGTTGCCTCTCTCAATATTCTGGGATAGATCCCATCAGGACCGAGGGACTTATCTACCTTAATACTTTCTAAGACGCACAACACCTCTTCCTTTTTAATAGCAACATGGCTTAGAAACTCGACACTCCCTTCCCTGAGATCATCCTCCACTAAATCCTTCTCTTTGGTGAATACCGACACAAAGTATTCATTCAGGACCTCACCTACCTCTTCTGGCTCCACACATAGATTCCCTCCTTTGTCCTTGAGTGGGTCAACCCGTTCCCTGGCTAAGCTTCTTATATTTATATATGAATAGAAAGCCTTGGGATTTTCCGCAATCCTGTTTGCTAACAACTTTTCATGACCTCTTTTAGCCCGTCTAATTCCTTGTTTAAGTTCTTTCCAACTTTCCTTATCTGCTTCAAGTTCTTCATCAATTCCCACCCTCCTAGACCTTACAAGTGCTTCCATTTTCTTTCTGACCAATGTCATAACATCGCTGGTCATCCAGGGCTCACAAAACTCGTCGTACCTATCCTTCATTCTCGCAGGAATGTGCTGCTCCTGACCTCTTATCAAAAGCCATTTAAAATACTCCCACATGTCCGATGTAGATTTACCCTCAAACAGCCGCCCCCAATCAACATTCTCCAGTTCCTGCCTAATATTGTTGTAGTTCCCCCAATTTAACACCTTCACCTGAGGATTGCTGCTATCCCTATCCATGAGTTACTTAAAACTCAAGGTATTATGGTCACTCCTCCTAAAATGCTCCCCCACAGAAACTTCACTCGCCTGGCCAGGCTCATTCCACAAAACCAGGTCCAGTATAACCCCTTCCCTGGTTGGACAATTTACATACTGAACAATGTAAGACAATAACTCCCAGCTCCGATACACCAGCTCATAGAACATAGAACACAGAACAGTACAGCACAGTACAGGCCCCTCGGCCCACGATGTTGTGCCGAACTTTTACCCTAAACCTAAGGTCTATCTAACCTCCACCCCTACCTTATACTATCATCCACATGCCTATCTAATAGCTGCTTAAATGCCCCTAATGAGGCCGACTCCACTACCCTCCCCGGCAACACATTCCACCATAGCTCATCTATAACTCTAAGCAGTGATTTAATGGAGTGTCGGACTAGACAAGTCAATAGATTTTTGGTGTAAATCTACTGCCAAAACAAAAAAACAAATGGCACCTTATTCTAAGGTGTAAATAAGATTCACATCTCATCAGTCACAAACATGCTCGATGTCGAGTGGACAGGATTTTCTTTGATCTGTTTAATTTCAATCAGAGGTTAAAAGTTTACATAAAATGTCTTACAGCCATAACATTCGAGTACAATGATGATGTCTATTGGTCTTAGGATGTAATGAATGATCGTAAAATCCAGTTGATGCTCCTCAGGCATGAGCCGTAAGATAATTGTAAGTCACAACCATTGGGCTGCATTCAAAACCTTGAAATGATCTATGAGTATGTTTATAAAGTAAATTCCAAAACCGAGCTCATTTATCAGAGGTGTAGCTTCACTTGTAAACTTGTCGAGAGCCTCAGTTAGACCACACTGGGAGCATTGTGTAGTGGTCTGCTCTCCATGTTACAGAAAGCATAGAGAGAGGCACTGGAAAGGGTATAGGAAAGATCCCTGAGTGTGATCCCAGAATTGAGAGATTATCTCTATAAGGAACAATTAAGAGACTCGTGCTCCTTACTCCAGGAAGGAGAAGCTGATGGCCGATGTGGTAAAGATCTTTAAGGGTATGAAAGGCCTAGAGAGATTAGACAGAGAGATGATACCTCCAAATGTGGGAGAACTTCAGAACTCATGGCCATCAATATAAGCTAGTCAGCTATCTTACTGTCAATGAGTCCAATGGGAATTCAGGAGAAATGTTTTTACCCAAAGGGTGGAGAGAAAGTGAAACTCGGTCCCGCAGGGAATGGTTGAGCTGAATAATGTTCATACATTGAAGGGGAATCTGGATAATCAATGAGAGAGAAATTAATAGAAAAATTATGGTGTTTGTGTGAGATGATGAAGGGGTAGGATGAAACTTTTGTGGCACACCAGCACCAGCAGGGAACAGATGGGTGGAATGTCCTGTCACTGCACTGGAAAATTGCTGCAGTTCATTGGGTTAGGCTATCTTGTGGTTTTTCAGTAAATGTTCGATTTCTCCGCACCAATTAGCGGCAATTGTTTACCAGGATACTTCAGTGCAAACTTTTCACAAAATCACCGAATCAATGGCATGCATGTGTGCCACAGCACTCTCTGTAGTCTGGGACACAATGACGGGGGAAGATCAAAACCTTCACAAATGGCTTGAAAATTGATCGGGAGGTAGTGAGCAGGATAACCGTAAACTGCAGGAGGATATCAACGGACAGGTCAGGTGGGCAGAGCAATGGCAAATGGAATTCAGTCCAGAAACGTGTGAGGGAATGCACTTGGGGAGGGCCAACAAGGCAAGGGATTACACTGGGAATGGTAGGACCGTAGAAAGTGCTGAAGGTCAGAGGGAGCTTGTGTGCAAATCCACAGATCCCTGCAGGTAGCAGGACCATACCCAGAGTGGTTAGGAAGTGATATGGGATAGGCGTTTTCCTTAGCTGAGGTATAGAATACAAGAGCAAGGAGGTTTGGCAGGAACTGTATAAACACTGCTGGGTCACAACTAAAATATTGTGTCCAGTTCTCGTCACAACTTGATAGGAAGAATGTGATTGCACTGAACTGTCAATGTACCAAAAGCTGGAGAACAGCTTCGATATAGTTCACTGATGCCCTTTGGAGAAGGGAACCACTGTCCTTACCTGGTATGACCTACATGTGACTCCAGACCCACAGCAATGTGGCTGACTCTTAAATGCCCTTGAGGCAATTAGGGATGGGCAATAAATCTTTCCAACTTTAAGGGCATTTAAATGGTCGTTGGATAAACATATGGATGATAATGGAATAGTGTAGGTTAGATGGGCTTCAGATTAGTTTCACAGGTCGGCGCAACATCGAGGGCCGAAGGGCCTGTACTGCGCTGTAATGTTCTATGTTCTATGTTCTAAATGCTGGCCTCGCCAGCGACGCTCTCATCCCGTGAATGAACAAAGGAAAATAAATCCTTGTTGAAGGGATAGACTCAATAGATTTAACAGCCTCCTTCTATGCTGTAAGTGTCTTTGAGTGTGTGAATAATATTTACAGGATGTTTCAAACTAAATGAAACAGAGGAAACTAAATAAGGTTCCACATGGCAGGCTGATGGAGAAAGTGAAGTCGCATGGGGTCCAGGGTGTGCTAGCTAGATGGATAGAGAACTGGCTGGGCAACAGGAGACAGAGACTAGTAGTGGAAGGGGGTTTCTCAAATTGGAGAGCTGTGACCAGTGGTGTTCCACAGGGATCTGTGCTGGGACCACTGTTGTTTGTGATATACGTAAATGATTTGGAGGAAGGTATAGGTGTTCTGATTAGCAAGTTTGCAGATGGCACGAAGATTGGTGGAGTAGCAGATAGTGAAGGGGACTGTTGGAGAATGCAGCAGAATACAGATAGATTGGAGAGTTGGGCAGAGAAATGGCAGATGGAGTTCAATCCGGGCAAATGCGAGGTGATGCATTTTGGAAGATCTAATTCAAGAGCAAACTATACAGTAAATGGAAAAGTCCCAGGGAAAATTGATGTACAGAGAAATTTGGGTGTTCAGGTCTATTGTTCCTTGAAGGCGGCAACGCAGGTCAATAGAGTGGTCAAGAAGGCATACGGCATGCTTTCCATCATCGGACAGGGTATTGTGTACAAGAGTTGGCAGGTCATGTTACAGTTGTATAAGACTTTGGTTCGGCCACATTTGGAATACTGCATACGGTTCTGGTCACCACATTACCAAAAGGATGTGGATGCTTTGGAGAGGGTGCAGAGGAGATTCACCAGGATGTTGCCTGGTATGGAGGGTGCTAGCTATGAAGAGAGGTTGAGTAGACTAGGATTATTTTCATTAGAAAGACAGAGATTGAGGGGGGACCTGATTGAGGTCTACAAAATCATGAGGGGTATAGACAGGGTGGCTAGCAAGAAGCTTTTTCCCAGAGTGGGGGACTCAATTACTCGGGGTCATGAGTTCAAAGTGAGAGGAGGAAAGTTTACGGGAGAAATGCGTGGAAAGTTCTTTACGCAGGGGGTGGTGGGTGCCTGGAACATGTTGCCAGCGGAGGTGGTGGACGCAGACACGTTAGTGTCTTTTAAGATGTATCTGGACAGGTACACGGATGGACAGGGAGCAAAGGGATACAGACCCTTAGAAAATAGATGACCGGTTTAGACAGAGGATCTCGATCGGCGTAGGCTTGGAGGGCCGAAGGGCCTGTTCCTGTGCTGTAATTTTCTTTGTTCTTTGATCTTTCTACAATTAAAAAGTCAAAACAAATATATTCCAGAACAATAGATAGAAAGGAAAAGGAGGTGAACAGCTTTGGTAATAAAGGACAGTCTCAGTGAGGTGGTGAGCAGTGAGGCAGTTACACAGGTACAACGGATTGTGATGTGGAATCAGTGTGGGTGCAAATAACAAGGAATGAAGTCACTGGTGGGAGTCATCTGAATGCCCCCAAAGAGTTTCCTCACTGTAGGATAAGGTATAAACCAGGAAATGATGAAAGTGTAAAAGAAGGGCACTACATTTGTCATGGTTGATTTCGATCTGTAAATCAGATGGACGAAGCTAACATGGAAAATGAATTTATACAGTGCATCAGGGATTACTTCGAAGAACAGAGCACCACACAAACTTACCAGACTGGCCACGAATATCCATTATAAACCAACCAACACCCACAGCTACCTGGACTATGCATCTTCGCACCCCTGTTTCCTATAAAGACGCCATTCCAATCTCTAATTTCCTCCGTCTCTGTCACATACATTCCAGTAAGGCCAACTTTGACAAGGGAGCCTCCGAAATGTCCACCTTCTTCCTCAACCGAGGATGCCCCAGCTCCATTGTTGACAGGGCCCTCAATCGGGTCCGACCCATCTCCCGCACTTCTGCCCTCACCCCTTCTCTTCTCTCCCGCAATAGCGATAGGGTTCCCCTTATCCTCACCTACCATACCACCAGCATCCACATCCAGAAGATCATCAGACACCATTTCCGCCACCTCCAGCGAGATGCCACCACCAGACACATATTCCCCTCCCCTCCCTTGTCCACTTTCCACAGGGACCAATTCCCTCCGGGACAGGCCTGGTCCACACTTCCTTCACCCCCAGCATGTCCCCACAGCCCAAGGCACCTTCCCCTGTAACTGGCGAAGGTGCAACACCTGCCCATTTAACTCCTTCCTCCCCAGTATCCAAGAGCCCAAACATATCTTCCAGGTGAAGCAGCACTTTATCTGCACTTCACACAATTTAGTCTACTGCATTCCCTGCTCACAGTGTGGTCTCCCCTATATTGGGGAAACAAAGCATAGACTGGGTGATCACTTCACAGAACATCTACATTCAGTTCACAAAAAACTACTTGACCTTCCAGTTGCCTACCACTTTAACGCATCACCCTGTTCCTTGGCCAACATCTGTCTCTGGCTTGCTGCAGTGATCCAGCCAAGCTCAGTGCAAGCTGGAAGAACAGCACTTTATTTTCTGCTTGGGGACCCCGCAGCCCTTCAGACTCAATTTTGAGACCAACAATTTTAAGCCTGAACTCTTCCATGATCATCTGGGGAGTAGCGATAACAATGTGGTCACATTTCAAATTCAATTTGAGGGAGAGCAACTCAAGTCTTCAATTTGGTTAAAAAAGGCAGTTGAGTAGAGTATCCAATGAAAATCTAAGGTGAAAATTAGTGGTAGGCTGGAATATTGGAACTTTAAGAAACCAGCAGTGGATGATTAAAAAGCTAATCAAATGACAGAACATTGATTGTGAAAGAAATTTGGTAAGAAATATAAAAATGAACTGCAAGAGCTTCCACAAGTAGTAAAATAACAAAGAGAGTAGCTAAAGTGTAGAACTGATAACAGACGACAGGGAAATGGAAAATAACTTCAATCCATATTTCACTTCATGGCAGAAGACATTGTAAATGTCCTAAAGATTACAGATACACAAAGTGCTAATGGGAGAAAAAATTTTGTAACAGTCTGTATCACAAGGGACAGTACATTTGATAAACTCATGGGACTGAAGTCAGACAAGTCACTAGGACCTGTGCTGATGGCCTGTTTAAGGCTGCTAAAGGAAGTGGCTGCAGAAATGGCTGAGGCATTGGTCAAAATATTCCAGAACTCACTAGATTTCAGGAGGGTTCCAGTAGATTCGAAAACAGCTGATGTGACTGCCCTGTTCAGGAGGGAGGCAGACAGGAAGCAGGAAACTGTAGGCCAGTTACTCTAATGTCTATCAGTGAGAAGACGCTAGTATCCATTATTAAAGAAGAAATAGCAGAGTATTTAGAAAAGCTTACGCAATCTCATGGAGACAGTGTGGTTTGTGAAACAGAAATGACATTTGACAAATTTCCAGAATTCTTTGATGATGTAACAAGCAGAGTTCATAAAGTGAACCAGAAAACAAAGTGTATTTTGATTTTAAGAAGTTATTTGATAACGTGCCACATAAAGGAGGCAGGAGCTCATGGTACTGGGGCTGCAGTGATTGTAATGAGGTCAGCCAGGTGGACCTCATAGAATATGAGTTCCCTAATTGGGGCTGTTAATCTGGTCCAATCGGGGAGCCCTGGCTGACAGACATAAACAAGAGTGTCAGAGATTCTATTCACCCTGAGAGCTGGCTCTGAGGAAGCTGGATCAATGTCAAGGACTCTCCACGTGTAAGTAAAGGGTGACCTGGTGACAGGATACCGGCCTCTGTGCAGTTACTTCAGTGGGTAATGTATTAGCATGGAAAGAGGATTAACACACAGAAGACAGAAAGTCAGAATTAATGGGTCTTTTCAGGTTGGAAAAATGTAACTAAGTGGAGTGGCTCAAGGATCATTCCTAGGACCTCAATTATTTACCAATGACATTAAGACTCTGAGGAGGGATAGGGTGTAATGGAGCTCTTTCAAGGGAAGAATCAAGGCTTTCAAGATATTTAAAACACAAGCAAAATATTCCAAAGAAGAGTCACAGAGGTAATGTGTTAACTTTGCTTTTCTCTCTCCACAAATGCTGCCACACTTGCTGAGTTTATCAAGCACTTTCTGTTTTTATTCAAGGCATTTAAAACTCCAGTCTAATACGTACTTAAAAAAAATCTGACTGTGGTTTTGTTCAAAACTTGATTTCTTTTTGCTATTTCACTCACTGGTAACATAAGCCTGAGGGTTATGACTAATGTCTCTGTGCTGCGTGACAGAGCTCACAACCTAATATTATTCCAGTGAGGTGCACACACAGATCAATTGAGAATCCAACTTGTCAGAGACACTTTGAAGTGGGAACATGAATGTGAATGCCTGCTTTCAAATGGATTGAATAAACTTAAATGATTTGATGTAATATTGAAGTCAATAGACATGAAAGAACTTTACTTATTCCCGACATGGATCCTAAGGTCTGATCCAACACCACATTCCTGTCCCAGGAGTAAAACCTCAGGCCTCTATTTTTCACATGTTTCTACAAAGTCCCAGGCAGAATTTGAGAAGGAATAGGGGTGTCCTTTTGTTGTCCTGAGCAGCAACTCCCTCAAATGTTTCTCATCAACTTACTGTGCCCTGGACTCAAATGAGACAAGGCTCAGTGAGATCAGTGCTGTAATGAGGGAGTACCACTGTCAGAGGATCAGTGCTGAGGGAGCGCTGCACTGTTAGAGGGTCAGTGCTGAGGGAGTGCCGCACTTTCGGAGGGTCAGTGCTGAGGGAGTGCCGTACTGTCGGAGGGTCAGTGCTGAAAGGATGCCGCACTTTCGGAGGGTCAGTGCTGAGGGAGTGCCGCACTGTCGGAGGGTCAACACTGAGGGAGTGCCACACTGTCGGAGGGTCAGTGCTGAAGGGAATGCTGCACTGTCGGAGGGTCAGTGCTGAAGGGAGTCCCGCACTGTCGGAGGGTCAGTACTGAGGGAGTCCCGCACTGTCGGAGGGTCAGTGCTGAAGGGATGCCGCTGAGATGGTATCATTTGATTGAGCTGATAAAACCAAGTCCACCTGCTTGTTGTGCATGTACATAATGTGTCCCATTTCAGTATTTCCAACAGCGGAGATGGTGGCTGTTGTGTCCCGGCTAACGTTTATCCCTCAAACAGAAGTAAAGGTGACCTGCGCATTGTCACATTGCTATGTAGCTACTCCTGCCGTGTCCAAATGAGAAGATGTCTTTACTTTTTTTAACAGTGAGTACAAAATTAACAATAAGTATGAAAAAACTGGGACATCTGGCGGCCACGAACGGTGCTATTTAAATGAAAGTACTTTTTTTAAATTCCCACCTCGGCAAACCAGCTGTATGAAAGCTCTTGTCTGTGATAAATCCTGTTGTTGTGCTGGTCAGTAAGGACCCTTTCTCCCTGATGTCGAGTGTCCCATCCTCACAGAGACTGTGGACATGTTTCAAGCCCAGGGGCTGGAGAAAACTGCCTGTTCTTTTTCTTTGATGGTTACTGAGGATTTAAGGTGACGCAGCTTATGTTTTTTACCTGTTATTCCACATGTGAAATGTTCTTGAACATATTCTACATTGCACCTCAGTTTCAATCTCCTTACTTTACCCCACACCACCACCACCCCCCCCCCACCCCAAGCACTGAAACTGACCCAACTGCAGGAAATGCAACCCAGATTCCCAAAGTGATGGAGAGAAACAGTTACTGTTTCAACTCAACTGACCCGTATACAGAAATACACTCTGGAAACTGGGTCACTTAATACAAATCACCACCTCTGCTTTCTACTCCACAGAAGCTGCCAGACCCACTGAACTTCTCCAGTGATTTCAGTTTTTGTTTCAGGTTTCCAGTTATTAATACAGGGCAGGCAGCTAAAGGAAACTCAGTGACTGTCTGCCAATGCCCTGTGTGGATCACATTTAGTCGAGAGAGGGACTGAGGAATAGCACACCTGAAGCTGCCAAGGGAACTTCAAACAGTGACCCTTCAAAAGGAGGGATACAATTTGAAACTAACTGGACTGTGAACTCCTGTGAAATCCTACAGAAATAATGAGAGCTGACTACCCCGTCTCGGCTGACAGCCATACACTGGAGATTATGCTACAATCTGTGGATGTGTTTTTCCCTTCCAGGAATATATAAAAAGAGGAGATGAAAATATAGTACAATCCCCGGTCTGTGTGTGTTAGTGGGCTGATGTTCCAGTGTAGACTAGTGTTGGTCAGAGCTTGTGGAGAGCCATTAGACAGCCCTGCTCTGCAGGTAAAGGAAGATTCTTTCAACGACTGAATCCTGGTGGGATGACAAGCCAGTGCGGTGACTGTCAAAAAGGGGTCAGGACAAAAGCCTGGAGACTAACTTACTGAGCCAAGAATCTCAAAATCAACTCTTTCACCAGCATTATCTGTGTTACCTTTATCAACCAACTGAACAGCTACAACATTCGCCATCCAGTCCTTCTGGGACCAAGAGACTGATATTTGTATATCTTTTCAAATGTCACTTTGACTCAAAGCACATTTCCAATGTGTCTGTCTATCTGTTGTGTTTTATTAGCGGTCTCACATTTTGCCACTCATCAACTCAATCTTTTGCCTTTATTAGTCAGTGAACTGAGTATAGCAGTTGGGAGATCATGTTGCAGCTGTACAGGACTTTGGTTAGACCACTTTTGGAATACTGCAATTCTGGTCTCCCTGCTGTAGGAAGGAAGTTGTGGAACTTAAAAGGGTTTAGAAAAGATTTCCAAGGATGTTGCTGGGGATGGAGGGTTTGTGTTCTCGTTTCAGAGGCTGAATAGGCTGGGGGTATTTTCCCTGGAGCATTGGAGGCTGAGGGGTGACTTTATAGAGGTTTATAAAATCATGAGGGGCATGGATAGGGAGAATAGCTGAGGTCTTTTCCCCAGGGTAGGGGAGTCCCAAACTAGAGGGCACAGGTTTAAGGTGAGAGGGGAATGATTTAAAAGGGACCTGAAGGCAACTTTTTTATGCAGAGAGTGGTGCATTTAAGGAACGAGCTGCCAGAGGAAGTGGGGGAAGCTGGTACAAATGCAATATTTAAAAGGCATCTGTATGGGTACATGAATAGGAATGTTTTAGAGGGATAGGGGCCAAATGCTCGCAAATGGGACTAGATTAATTTATGATATCTGGCTGGCATGGATGTGATGGACTGAAGGGTCTGTTTCCGTGCTGTACAGTTCCATGATGTTGTGACTGTATAACTCAAGAAAACATGATTAATTCAGCTCCTTTTAAATTCTAAATCTCGGCTTGGCATCAATGGGGATATTTTCACATCCCTATCCAAGAGAAAAATTAACAACTGGGAGAGGAGTTGAATGATGAAATGGAGCCATCACCTACCTCCTGACCTGGGACAGTAACCACTGGGGGTGGGGGGAGTCCTGCCCAGAATTAGAATTGAGTGGGGACATTTGCCTGAGGACTAGGAATAACAATGGGGCATGAGGAATCACAGCATAAAAACTCCCACGAGGCTGCTTTCCGTCACCATCTCCCCTCCAAGGAAAACAGGTCAACAAGGAAATATTTCTGGCCTTCCAGTTGTAAACACAAGAGCAGAGAGTCAGAGATAGTAGGAACTACAAATGCTGGAGAATCTGGGATAACAAGGTGTAGAGCTGGATGAAGTCACATGTTGTGGTTTTTGATAGAAACTGAGCAGCAGTTTGTGCCGACCAATAATGACTTGATCGACAAAATGAGTCATATCCTGGTCACAGCGAGGCACCAAGATAAGAGATTCTTACGGGAATGAGGGGCTAATAACCAGCTGACTCAATATGAAGCAGTCAATCAGACTGGAGCTAGGAACTACAACAAAAATAATAACTCTAAACAGGAAAGGACTGCTGCTAGCAGCTCACTGAAACACAGGACACAAGTTCATCCAACCCCTCAAACCGAGACCAGATCTTTTTATATATTCATTCATGGGATGTGTACGTTCCTGGTACATGTTTATTGCCTGTCTCTAGTTGCCCTTCAGAAGGTGGGGGTGAGCTGCCATCTTGAACCACTGTAGTCCATGAGCTGTAGTTTGACCTACAGTGCCCTTAGGGAGGGAATTCCAGGATTTTGACCCAGTGACACTGAAGGAACAGCATTAAATTTCCAGGTTAGGATGGTGAGTGGTTTGAAGGGGGGCCTGCAGGGGGTGATATTCCCATGTATTTGCTGCCCTTGTCCTTCCAGAGAATCTCAACAATGCAGATAGAGGCCAATCTGCCCATCAAGCCCACACCAATGCTCCAATCCCACCCAGAACTACAACACTGCCACCACCTCCTCCCCACCCCGCCCCACTGTCTCATCCTAGTCCTATTACCTGGCTTGGGGGTTTCCCTCATGGCTAACCCACCTGGCCTGCACATCTGTGGACACTACAGAGCAATTTAGCAGAGCCACTATACCTAACCTGTACATCTTTGGACTGTGAGAGGAAAACAGAGCACCCAGAGGATACTCACACAGACACGGGGATTTTGCACAAACTCCACACAGACAGCTACCTGAGGGTGGAATCGAACCTGGGTTCTTGGCGCTGTGAGGCAGCAGTGCTAACCACTAAGCTGCTGTGCCACACTTTTCTTTCTTAACATCCCCTCTCTCCTCCATTCAGATGGAAATGGTCATGAGTTTGGAAGATAGATAGTTTGTAGATAGTACACACTGCTGCTACTGAGCGTCGGTGGGGGAGGGAGTGGATGCTTGTGGATGTGGTGCCAATCAAGCGGCTGCTTTGTCCTGGATGGTGTCAAGCTTCTTGAGTGTTGTTGGGGCTGCCCCCATCCAGGCAAGTCGGGAGTGTTCCATCAAACTCCTGACTTGTGCCTTGTAGATGATGGACGGCTTTGGGGAGTCAGGAGGTGAATTACTCGCTGCAGGATTCCCAGCTTCTGACCCGCTCTTGTAGCCACTGTGTTTATCTGGCAAATTGAGCTTCTGGTCAATGGTAACCTGCAGGATGTTGATAGTGGGACATTCAGTGACAGTGAGACCATTGAATGTCACGGGGCACTGGTTAAATTGTCTCCAATTGATGATGCTCATAACCTGCCATTTGTATGGAGAAAAAGTTATTTGCCACTTGCCAGCCCAAGCCTGGAATTTGTCCATATCTTGCTACATGTGAACATGGATTGCTTCAGTATCTAACGAGTCACGAATGGTGCTGAACATTGTGCGATCATCACAAAGCAGCCGAAGATGGTTGGGCCGAGGACACAACCCTGAGGAACTCCTGCAGAAATGTCCTGGGGCTGAGATGACTGACCTCCCACAACC
>JAHRHZ010000020.1:1022419-1041098 GCA_024137785.1 Ginglymostoma cirratum | reverse complement strand
TCAGCCTTCCTGCTCCTCTGATGCTGCTTGGCCTGCTGTGTTTATCCAGCTCCACACCTGGTTATCTCAACATCCTGGTAAATGTTGTAATTATGCCCACATCTACCACTTTCTCAGGAACTTCATTCCACACACAAATCACCCTCTGTGTAAAACGTTTGTCCCCTTTTTCGTTTTTAAATCTCTGTCCTCTCACCCAAAAAATGTGTCCCCTAGTTTTGAATCCCCCATTCTAGGGAAAAGATAACCACCATTAACTCTATCTATACCACTCCCCCTCCCCCCATTGTTTTCTAAACTTATATAAGGTCACTTTTCAACCTCCTCTGCTCCAGTGAAAAAAGTCCCAGGCTATCCAGCCTTTCTTTATAACTCAAACTTTCCATACCTGGCAACATCCTGGCAAATCTCTTCTGAATCCTCTCCAGCTTGATAATATCCTTTCTATAGCAGGGCGACCTGAACTGGACACGGTACTCTGGAAGAGACCTCAGCAATGTGCTATACAACGTCAACATGACTTCCCAACTCCTATACTTAAAGGTCTGAGCAACGATCTCAAACATGTTAAACACCTTTTTAACAACCCTGTCTACCTGTGATACAAACTTTGACATTTCTTGGTACTAATAAGTTTGTTTAGAATAAACAAGTTACATTTGTGTTTATTATGGAACCTACTGAAAGTCTCTTTTGTTGGATAACAGTGAAGAAGAGAGGGAAACTGACCATTCCAATGGTTAAGTAATCCATTTGCACATTTGCCATGCCATGTGGAGTTTGATTACCAGTACACTCCTTTTTCAATCACAATGCCCCATTACAGTGCAGTCCTGACACAAAGAACCAACTGCAGCACAGAACTGTAACACAAAAGCCATTACATTGCAGTCCTGCTAAATGTAACCAAATATGATACAGCACTGCAAAACATGTACCATTACTGTTCAGCATTGCTAAATGTACTCAAATGCAGCACAACATTGATATATCTGCATATTTCACCACTGCTACACGTACACACACACACTCTCTCTCTCTCTCTCGGACACACTCAAACATATAAACACACACACACACACTCTCACGCACACACTCTGTCATACACACACACTCTCTCTCTCTCTCTCTCTCTCGGACACACTCAAACATATAAACACACACACACACACACACGCGCACACACACGCACATACACTCTCTCTCACGCACACACTCTGTCACACACACACACACACACACACAGAGACATTACTGTTCAGTGTTACTGTACACATACGCACTGCTTCAAGGGGAATAGTGAAAACAGCACAAACTGGAGACTGCAACAGCGTTTCTTGGGGACTTAATGCCATCTAATGCCCTTTAGGAAAAGAAAATGACCCCATCCTTTCCCAACCTGGCCCCTGTGACTCCAAACCCATGGCAATGCACAGTTTACTCTTAACTGCCCTCTGACATGGCCTAGTTCATGGGCAATTAGGGATGGGTAATAAATGCTGACCCTGCCAGTGCTATCCACATGCCAAGAAATTATGAAGGAAAAATAATCAGCATTTAATGTGTACCCAGTTCCAGGAATGATGTCCACAGGCATCAATGTGAGTGCGAGGGCACTTCTGCATCTTCCTGGTTCCCCTACTGCACAGGGATCCATGCTGTCTGATAAAGCCAGGGAAAGACATCAAGGGACTGGGCCTGTGTCTTAGATCCCCTGACCATTCCATATAGAGCTGCCCAGGAATATCACAGCATCAGAAATCTCCATCAGGGAAATAATAACAAGAGACATTAACAGGAATGTGCTCAATGAACCCAGCAATGAAGAGGACTTTTTTAAAGTTATTATTCCTTTGTGGAATTTGGGCATCAATGGCTTTATCGCCCATCTCTAGTTGTCCCCTTGAGAAGGTCGTCAGCATGTGTCCTCAGCCCCCTACTGTACTCCCTATACACCCACGAATGTGTTGCCAAATTCTGAAAAAAGCCATCTGCAAGTTTGCTGATGACACCACTGTAGTGGGACGGATATCTAACAACAATGAGTCAAGCTATGGAAGGGAGACAGAGGGCTTGGTGACGCGGTGCAATGAGAACAATCTATCTCTCAACATTGACAAAACTAAAGAACTGATCATCGACTTCAGAAAGAAAGGAGGAGAACACAAACCCATCTACATCAATGGAACGGAGGTTAAGACAGTGAAGAGCATCAAGTTCCTTGGAGTGACGATAACCGACAAACTGTCCCAGATTTCCCACGTAAATGCGACAGTCAAGATGGCACAACAATGCCTCTTCTTCCCCAGACAGCTCAGGAAATTTGGCACGTCCATAAGGTCCCTCACCACCTTCTACAGATGCACCATTGAAAGCACACTGCCCGGGTGCATAACGGCCTGGTACGGCAACTGCTCTGCCCAGGACCGTAAGAAACTACAGAAGGTGGTGTGCACAGCCCAGACCATCACGGAAACCAACCTTCCATCCATGGACTCCATTTACATGGCTCACTGCCGCAGAAAGGCGGCCAACATCATCAAAGACCCATCGCACCCCGGTAATGATCTCCCACAACCTCTTCCGTCAGGCAGAACATACAGAAGCCTGAACACACACATCAGCAGGTTCTGGAACAGCTTCTTCGTGGCCGTTATTGAACTGATGAATGGACTCTCTAACCTCAAATAATGCTGATCTTGCTAACGTTGATCTCACCTTGCGCACGCCCAGTGCAACGTAACCTGTATGTCTCTGTCTAAGTCTTTTTAATCTACACATCCTTGCTTTCTGTGATCTGTCAGTACTGCTCATAAACAAAGCATTTCACTGAACTTCAGGACACGTGACAATCAATCAAGGTGGGGGTGAGCTGATTTCTTTAACCGTTGCAGTCCATGTGCTGTGGGTTGACCCAAAATGCCCTTTGGGAGGAAATTCCAGGATTTTGACCCAGTGACAGTGAACAGCGATATATTCCCAAGTCAGGATGGTGACTGGCTTGAAGGGGAACTTGAAGGTGGACGTGTTCCCATGTATCTGCTGCCCTTGTCCTTCTAGATGGAAGTGATCATGGGTTTGGAAGGTGCTGTCTGAGGATCTTTGGTGAGTTTCTGCAGTGCGTCTTGTAGATGGTACACACTGCTGCTACTGAGCGTCGGTGGTGGAGGGAGTGGATGCTTGTGGATGTGGTACCAATCAAGCAGCTGCTTTGTCCTGGATGGTGTCAAGCTTCTTGAGCGTTGTTGGGGCTGCGCCCATCCAGGCAAGTGGGGAGTATTCCATCACAATCCTGACTTGTGCCTTGTAGATGGCGGACAGGCTTTGGGGAGTCAGGAGGTGAGTTACTCACTGCAGTGTTCCCAGCTTCTGGCCTGCTGTTACAGCCACAGTTTTTATGTGGTGAGTCCAGTTGAGTGATGACTGCAAGAGAGTAAGAGAGAGAGAAAGGGCAACAGAGGGTGAGATGGACAGAAAGAAGAGAGAGAGAGTGAGAGAGAAAGAAAGAAAGGAGAGTGAGGGAAGGGGAGAGGTGGAGAGATGAGAGAAAGGGACAGTGAAAGAAAGAGAGCAAGCAAGAGAGTGAGAGAAAAGATAAGAGTGAAGAAGAGATCAAGAAAGAGAGAGAGAGAGAGCAAGAGAGAGGGAGCAAGAAAGAGAGTGAGTGAGAAAGAGTGAGAGAAGAGAGAGCAAGTGGAAAGGTCACTGATGGTAGGCAAAGGAAGTGTGGGATATCGAAGGAGCCAGAACTGGAGGAATGCAGAGACATTGGAGAATTCAGTAGCTGGAGGAGGTTATACAGGTAGATCAGGTTCAAAGGCTGAAGGTAGTTACAAAGATAGGAGCGATGTGGTGCTGAAGGCAGTTACAGAGACAGTGAAAGCTGTGAGGCTGGAGGAGTTATAAGGAGAAGGTTAAATGTGGATTATAATTTTAAATTTGAGGTGTTAATGGAGGAGGGAGACAATGTACATGAAGTCAGTTTTCTTTTATTCATTCACAGGATGAGGGTGTCACGAGCTAGGCCGGCATTTACTGCCCATCCCCAATTGCCCAGAGGGCAGTTAAGAGTCATCCACATTCCCTAACTAATATAAACACATATAGCAGACTGATCTTTATCGTAATCCCAAGGATCGCAAATTTCTTTTGTGAGAAAAACTACTGCTATCAGGAAAAAAAAACAATTCTCACGGTCAAAATACATCAGATGCAAAATAATGAGCTAAGACATTTGATTCTTTAACCAAATTACTGATTATAAAATTACTGAAGGGAGATTCCAGACCCATAAGAAGAAAGAACTCCCCAGCTCCTTAGCAAGTGGGACCCTGGCTATAGTGTTTAACTTGTCTTTGTACCCTCATGGGATTTAGCAGCAGGATGGCCGTATTACCAAGGAACGCCAAGGCTACAGTTAATCATCTGGAGACAACAATTCAAATCTCATCTTGGCAGCTGGGGGAACTGAAATTCATTTAAATAAATCAGGAATTAAAAAGCTGATCTCAGTAATAGTGTCTGTGGAACTGACACACTGGCACTGGGCAGGAGACGCTGTAGTCCCTGGAAGTAATCCAAGGGTGCAGGCCAATAATCTGGGGACATGGGTTCAAATCCTCTCCGAGCAGCATGTGGAATTTAATGAATTAATGACTCTGGAATTGCAAGTTATCTTCAGTGATGCTGACCAGGAAACTATTAGCGATTGTCATAAAAACCCCACCTGGTTCGCCAATGTCCTTTAGGGAAGGAAATCTGCTAGCCTTAATTCAGTCTGTTCTCCAAGTGACTCCAGACCTACAACAATGGGGTTGCCTCTCAACTGCCCTCTGAAATGACCCTAGCAAGCTATTACAAAGTATGATAAAAGGTCAGAAGTGGGGATGTTCGTTAATGATTGCATAATGTTCAGCACCATTCGCGACTCCTCAGATACTGAAGCCATCCATGTTCAAATGTAACAAGATCTGGACAATGTCCAGGTTTGGGCTGACAGTGGCAAGTAACATTCACGCCACACAAATGCCAGGCTATGACCATCACCAATAACAGACAATCTAACCACCGTCCCTTGACACTCAATGGTGTTACTATCACTGAATCCCCCACTATCAACATCCTGGGGGTTACCATTGACCAATGAGGCAGGAGGATCACACTGTTCCAGTCCAACTCCTCCACAGGACACAGCACAAAATAACAATACCAATTCCAGTTACCAAGGCGACCAGTTATATACCTTCGGCTGAAAGTTTTTTTGGTTAAGCCCAAGTTGCATCAAAATAAAAATCGAAAGAACTGCGGATGCTGTCAATCAGGAACAAAAACAAAAGTTGCTGTTAAAGTCAGAGTTAATGTTTCCGTTCCGGCGACTCTTCCTCAGAACTGTTCTGAACTCCCCAGTTTTGAGGAAGGGTGACCAGGCCTGAAATGTTAACTCTGATTTTTTCTTCACAGATGCTGCCAGACATGCTGAGCTTTTCCAGCAACTTCTGTTTTTGTTCTAAGTTGCATCAAGGTTTTTTGAAGGATTTGCCACTGCAGTGTCCAGGCGTGCCTTCTCTCAGGTTTCTCATCTCATTGGTTACCTATCAGCCTCCCATGTGCTGTCTCTCGGGTCTAATTTCTGCCCCATCATACCAAGTGCTGTTCCCGAAATAACATGCCCCAACCCCTGTCTCCACAGCCCCCCATAAAGAGAAATTCCTGGCCCTCACAGGAGAAGACCAGGACCACTCCCATCAGGACACAGAAACATCCATGTCCTACTCTCCATTTCACTGCCAGTCTAACAGGAACTGCACTGTTAGTGTCAGTCACCACACTCCAATCTAACCACAGGCTCTATCAGCCTCTCCACGGAGAGTCAGGCTTCTGGCTCCTCAGATGCCCCCTCCTCAATCTTTGAGGATGAGAGCCCCTAGGCCTCAGAGGAAGCTGCCCCCTGCACCCTCTGCCCCCACCAGCCCAGGTACTGACACCTCAGAAGGGGAACTATCGGCACAGAAAGTATGAGATCACCTCACAGCCAGCTACATCCCAGGGACTGCTGTGGTTCAAGAAGGCAGCTCACCCACTACCTTCCCAGGGCAATTAGGGATGGGCAAAGAATGCTGGTCCAGCCAGCAACATCCTGTGATAGAATTAAAATAAGTGACACCATGACTCAGAGTGACTTGGTCAACCCTTTGAACTGTCTCAACGAGTCAATCGGGTCAACCAATAACGGACGTTTCAGGAAGAGAGCTCATTATTACCTTCTCAAGGGTATTTACGGACAGGCATCAATGTTCTGGTGCACTGACCAGCCCATATCCTGAGATAACTCTTGATGCAGTTGCAAATAGCTGTCCCCTGGTCCACAGGTAGATGGCAGTGTATAATCACATTTGTGAAAGGGAAAGGCTGACAGATAGACCCTTCCCAAGAAGCTGCTTTGAATATCAAACCTGAGGGTCCTTCATCAACACATACATTATTTACATTTTTTTTATCCACGTGGTATATTTTAACAAGACATGAGCTCGACTGAAAACAATATTCCCAGTTCAGAAGCTGTCGCATTTCCACTGCTTTCCTCTTGTCTCGTTGTCCACTGGATTTCCATGGCACCAAAATTCATTTTACTTTTGATCAATGTACACTCCTTCACGTCGATGGGTCCCCACAGATTTAACTTCCCCCAAAGCTGCCTCTTTATCACCAACATCCCAAGAGTTAGGAGGCTGTTGCCGTGACAACGGACTGAGCCACAGATGGTTGGTGGCGTTTGAGTTCAAATATTGATTTCCAATGAGGCTTTTGGTTTGATCCAGGGCAGGGTGGAAGGAGGGGGAGGAGAGTGTAGGGGTTTGGCAGAAATGGGTTAATTGCTGACTTGAAGTAGAGAAAGAGCCAGAGGGAGATCTTCCCAAACTGAAAACAAAACATCAGGAAGTTTTCCTGCTCCTATGATGCTGCTTGACCTGCTGTGTTCATCCAGCCCCATGCTTGTTATCAGGAAGGGGCCTGTCACTGTCAAATAAAACCATTGAACCATCCAACACAGAAAGGAGGCCATTCACACCATAGGTCCTGTGCTGGCTCTTTGGAAGAGCTCACGCATGAGTCTGTCTGCCCTATTACTTCCCTGCGAACCTGCAAATGTTTCCACCTCAAAGCATTTATTGAGTTTTCTTCTGAAAGCTCTGATTGAATCTGCTTCTACTATCCTTTCATAGAATAATATGGAGATGGAGTTTAATCTGGACATGCGGGAGGTGATGAATTTTGGGAGATCAAGTGCAAGATGAACGTATACAGTGAATGGCAGGATCCTTAGGAGCATTGATTATACAGAGGGATCTTGGGGTGGAAATCTATAGCTCAATGAAGGCGGCAACATGAGTGGATAAGGCGATAAAGGCAGCATACAGCATGGTTGCCTTCATCGGTCAGGGCACTGAGTACAAAGGTTGGCAAGTCATGCTGCAACTCCTTATCACCAGCATCCCAAGAGTTAGGAGGCTGTTGCCATGACAATGGACTGACCCATAGATGGTTGGTGGCGTTTGAGTTCAAATATTGATTTGAACAAGGGGGTGGCAATGGCCTAGAGGTATTATCACTGGACTGTTAATCCAGAGACTCAGACAATGTTCTGGGGACCTCGGTTCAAATACGCCATGGCAGATCATGGAATTTGAATTCAAAAATATCTGGAATTAACAATCTCATGATGACTATGAATCCATTGCCAATTGTCGGGAAAAACCCATCTGGTTCACTAATGTCCTTTAGGGAAGGAAACTGCCATCTTTACCTGGTCTGGCCTACATGTGACTCCAGACCCAAAGCAATGTGGTTGACTCTTAACTACTCTCTGGACAATTAGGGATGGGCAATAAATGCTGCCTAGCCAGTGACACCCTCATCCCATGAATGAATAAAGAAAACAAAAGCTGTACAAGACCTTAGCTCGGCCACATTTGGGTACAGTGTGCAGTTCTGGTCGCCACACTATAGGAAAGATGTGGAGGCTCTGGAGAGGGTGCAAAAGGGATTTACCAGGATGTTGCCTGGATTGGAGTGTATTAGCTCTAAGGAGAGGCTGGACAAACTTGGGTTGCTTTTGCTAGAGTGTTGGAGGATGAGGGCTGACCTGACAGAAGTCCACAGAATTATGAGGGGCATGGATAGGGTAGATAATTAAGACTCTGTTTCCCAGAGTGGAAATGTCAAATATTTAGGGCATAGGTTTAAGGTGAGAGGGGAAAGTTTAAAGGAGATGGGTGAGGCAAGTTTTTTACACAGAGGGTGGTAGGTGCCTGGAAGATGCTCCAGGGGGAGGTGATAGAAGCAGATATGACAGCAACATTTAAGAGGCATTTGGACAGACTTATGCCCAGGTAGGGAATAGAGGGATACAGATCATGTGCGGACAAATGGGTTTAGCTTAGAATCATGGTCAGCACAGACATGATGGGCTGAAGGGCCTGTTCCTGTGCTGTGCTATTCTATGATCTATGTAATACAGTACAGAAGAGATCTTTCGGGCCATTGGGTCTGTACTACCAAATGATCTACACCAATCCCACTTTCAGGCAGTGCATTCCAGGTCACAACACCTCGTTGTTTTGAAGTAAAATCTGCTCATCCTGCCTCCTCCCCCCAGCCCCCACACCTGCCCCCCCAACACCCTAACCCCACCCTCAACCCCCCCGCAAACTGGTTCCTTTGCCAATTCCTCTCAATCTATAACCCTCTGTTTACTGACCAATGGAGACAGTTTTCCCTTCCTTATTTCATCAAGATCACAAAGAAACCCCTTCGAGCCTTCCTTTCAGCTTCAGTGCTACAAACAGTCACAGAAGGGCAATGTGGGCAGAAAAAAGAACCTCAGAGGAGAATAAATAATCATTCCAAACCAAAGAGCCATGGATTTCTCTGGACTGGACAACCCAGGGAGGGATCTGATATTCCCAGCAGAAATGGAGATGGCACCTTTGAAACAGGTGGGCATAATTTCTCTGTAGGACCCAGCAATGCCCTCCATCGGGGGGGAGCGACACAGAAAGAAAGAAAGATGATTGAAAGAAGAAAGGAGAAAAAAACTGAAGAGGGAAGGGAAACTAGAGAAACGAAGAAATGACTGGGAGGGAGAAAATGTCCCCAGTACCAGGGAACTTGCTGCTGACCATTCTCAGTTTGTGCCCTCATCGAGACTATCTTACACCTGGAACGTAACCAAGGATATTTGATTTCCGATGCCAGGTAATCGGTCAGACTCATCACCTTTGGGAGTCAGTAGTGGCAGGAATGGACTGTTGACCCAGGGAGGTGTGGAGGTATTTCCAGCATCATTCCCCCTGCTCCACCTCAACCCTCAGTAACAGGGAGCAGCTCAAAAAGATCAGGAGAAAATGGAACGAAGTTGAAATGATTCTGAATGACATTTACAAAGTGCAATGAAATGCCAGGATAAAGAGTAAGAGCTTATTAAAAAGTGCTTTCATGCAGAATGGTCCTGAATAGGCCATTTTAATTGGAGGGTTTTCTAATCTCTCCCCACCCCCAGCCCTTACACACAAGCTTGCTGCTTCATGGCAGTTTGTACAATTAAAACGAGAAGGTCAAAGAAATTTCAATTGAGTCGTCAATAACCAGTGTCACTAATTGCGTTTCGAATGGTCTCATACGAGATCGTTTCCCATCATCCTATCATTCAGTGACCTTTTTACACCAATCACCTTTCACTTTATCCCAATAAATTACTGCAGCTTCAACTGATCTTAAATCTTTCTAACAAACCCTTAGAAAAAAATTTGATCTCAGCTCACAGCTTCTTACCCAAAAATGGCAAAGAGGCCGGCTCCGTTGTATGAGAGAAATGGTGTGGGAATTCAGTGCTGGGCCTATCAATTCGAAAGACAGGAGCATTGCAAATAAATGCCACACTGCAAAGCCTTCAGTGAGGAATTACACAGCTTTCCCACTGTCCTTTTCATGCGAAAAGAAAGGATTAATGTCTCTACTCATTATAATCCAATTACACAGCCTTAAATGTATCTGTACCTCCCTCAGCATCGTAATACTCACTCAAATTTCAATTTAACTCAATTGCAGGATCGAGTTGTAAATCAGGTTGTAAATATTGTGCGTTTTTTTGAACACAATCGAAGTTGCTCACTGACCAAGCTGTATACGGTACAGTGACAGATGGAGGTGTCAGGAGATGGTGTGCATCTGAGGACTGGAATTAAACTGTGAGCTCTTTTTAAATAAAATTATGGCATTGTAGAATTTTGCAGCACAGGACGATGTTAATTATTTCTCAAAGCCAGTAGATAGAGTATAAAAAACAACGGTAAGGGGAAATGGAAGATCGGTCTGTATTGCATTGAAGGCTGGAATTTAAAACAATTGGGAGCCAGTAATGTTTCTAATGAACAAAGCTGGGATCAGGGCCTAGATGTGGGATGGCAGTGGGCACTGCACAGAAGCCACAGTTAATTGGCCTTGGAGTGGTTTTCCAGCAGATTCACAAGAACGGCCACTGCATTAAAGAGTTAAACCGAGGGCTGCATGGACAAGGTTTGAGATGCCCCTGGGTACACCAGGAACTTGGTGCTCAAAGAGTTTAAAAACAGCTGGTAGGACAGAAAGAGAGAAACAATTTCCAGGCAGGTGGAGCAGAAACCTGACATTGTCAGCCGGTCAGCCACAGCAGAAACAGCAGAAGCAGGAGCAGACCATTTGGGCCATTGAGCCTGCTGTACCATTGAGTACAATCAAGACCTGGGCTTTGACCTCACTTTCACACCCACTCACCATCTCCCCAGATTCATAGAGAGAGAGAGAGAAACAGAGAGTCATAGAGTCCTACAGCACGGAGACAGGCCCTTCGGCCCAAACTGGCCCATGCTGACCAAAATGTTCATCCACTCTAACTCCATTTCCCTGCACTTGGCCCATGTCTTTCTAAACCTTTCCTATCCACGTATTCGTCCAAATGCCTTTTAAATGTTGTTAATGTACCCGCCTTAACCACTTCCGCTGGCAGCTCATTCCATATGCACACCACCCTCTGCGTAAAAAAGTTGTCCCTCAGGTTCCCATGTGTACTTTCCTCTCTTACCTTAAACTGATGCCCTCTAGTCCTCGATTCCCTAGCCCTGGGAAAAAGACTGAGTGCGTTCACCCTATCCATGCCTCTCATGATCTTGTACACTTCTATAACATTCCCCATCAGCCTCCTACAGTCTGAAGAAAAAATTCCTAGCTGAGATTCCCTGAGAAACCAAAAGTCTCTCCGTCCCAGTCTTAAATATATTTAATGATGGAGCGGCCACATCCTCTGGGGCAGAGAATTCTAAAGATCCCTAAACATTATGAAGAAATGTCTCGTCTTCTCAGTCATAACCAAGCAGCCCCTTATCCTGGGTCCAGCCCCCTCCATGTTCCAAATTTAATTGAGAGAGACTGGATTGAATAGGATTATATCAAAAGAATTGGGGGTTGGGGGAGAAATCATTTCAGTTCAGTTCATTCACAGGATGTGGCCATCACAGGCCAGGCAGCATTTATTGCCCAGAGGACAGTTAAGAGTCAATCACATTGCTGTGGGTCCGGAGTCACATGTAGGTCAGGCCAGGTAAGGCCACACTTTCCACCTCACTTTGCAACATCAGTACACTCAGATACATTACTCTCTGTCTGTTTGTCTATCTTACACGGATCCTTGTGGAGCTCCATTAATCAAGGTCAGCCAACTCAAAAATGCTTCATTTTTTCCAACTCTTTGCTTCCTGTCCATTAACCAATCCTCTACCTATACCTACATAAACTTCCCAGTTGTAGGAGCTTGTATTTTGGCAACTTATTAAATGTCTTTTGGAAATGCAAGTATATTATGTTGACGACCTTATCTCGCCTACAACATCCTCAAAACACTTCAATGTCCTTAACTTAGATTCTAGGTTAGTGACTCTCAGCTGAAACTTGGAGCTGCTGAAATTTATAACAAATCTGATCATCTGCAAGTACATTTCACAGATTCCCACATGTTGAAGCTGCAGCACGGGACCTGTCCCAGTAAAGCTGTCTGGCCTCATTTATTTACCTGATTACTGCACTAAATTAGTCGCTACTTCCCTGAAAAGCAAGTCCCAGCCTCCTAGATTGATGGCAAACGAAGATCATTCACCATCTACTGGAGGTAAACCAATGACAAAATAAAATCATCTCCCTTCCCCCTCTGCACAGACCTCACCTCCCTTCCCCACCACTGAAATCCTGACTTTGCAGATGGGCAACAAACATTCAGTCCTGGATCACTCTGCTTTTAACAACAGAATGGCCTTATATGGAGACCTGGTGACTCACCCCCAAGTTACCAACTGTGAAGGAAGATTCCCACGACACTAATAAACACTTATTCAAGCAGTCACTTTCAGCTGATTGGTGATTCATGGCTGCAAGCAGACACTTGATATTAACTGAGTATCTTGACGGAAGTCCCTATTCTTTAGCAGCTTTTAGTTCTAAGCCAGATTCTAACTGTGAATCTAAATGACAGCTTGAGAAATGCTTACCAGAGAGATCTCATTAGCTCCAAATTCCGGATTGAGCCCTCAGTTCAGGAAACACTTCATTCCCTGAGCTTCCTCACTCAGTGAACACTCCGTCACACCGAGAAAGTGTGGAAATCTGCCCAGGAACAGTTACTGAAGCTGGGAAACGACTGAAGCCCTCAAGCCTGAGATTTACTTTGGGTATATGTGTCAGGGAATGTGGAGCTGAGGATCAATCAGCGAGGATTGAAATCCGGATCCAGGGAGCTGGTTCAAATAGTTGTAGTGCTGTGCTGAGTCAGCACAGTTCACCTGCTCTGACTCACTCAGCCAGCGCACCACATGGACCCAGTCACCTCGACGCTTTGTCACACATACACTTCTTCGGTAAAAAACCTGCGATTGGATCTAATATCTGCACAACCTTGTGATAAAGGTTTGATGAAAGAAGCAGGCTTTAAGGAGCAGTTAACAAAGGACAGAGAGAGGTGGAAAGATTTAGGAAGGGCATTCGAGAGTACAGAGGCACTGACAGCGGAAGGAAGAGTGGCCAATGTCAGGGGGTCAGTGCTGAGGGAGCGCCACACTGTCGGAGGGTCAGTGCTGAGGGAGCATAGCACCATCGGAGGGTCAGTGCTGAGGGAGCGCCGCACTGTCGGGGGGTCAGTACTGAGGGAGCAACGCACTGTCAGAGGGTCAGTGCTGAGGGAGAACCACACTGTCGGAGGGTCAGTGCTGAGGGAGCGCCGCACTGTCGGAGGGTCAGTACTGAGGGAGCAAGCACTGTCGGAGGGTCAGTGCTGAGGGAGCACCGCACTGTCGGAGGGTCAGTGCTGAGGGACTGGTGCACTGTCAGATGGTCAATGCTGAGGGAGTGACGCACTGTTGGAGGGTCAGTTCTGAGGAGCGCCGCACTGTCGGTGGGTCAGTGCTGAGGGAGTGGTGCACTGTCAGAGGGTCAGTGCTGAGGGAGTGCCGCACTGTCAGGAGGGTCAGTACTGAGGGAGTGCCGCACTGTTGGAGGGTCAGTACTGATGGAGAGCTGCACTGTCAGAGGGTCAATGCTGCGGGAGTGACGCACTGTCGGAGGGTCAGTTCTGAGCAAGTGCTGCACTGTCAGAGGGTCAGTACTGAGGGAGTGCCGCACTGTCGGAGGGTCAGCGCTGAGCGAGCGCTGCACTGGCGGAGGGTCAGCAATGAGCGAGCGCCGCACTGTCAGAGGGTCAGTGCTGAGGGAGAGCCGCACTGTCGGAGGGTCAGTGCTGAGGGAGTGCCACACTGCCGGAGGTTCAGTACTGAGGGCGTGCTGCACTGTGGGAGGGTCAGTGCTGAGGGGAGCGTTGCACTGTCGGAGGGTCAGTGCTGAGGGAGCGCCGCACTGTCGGAGGGTCTGTGCTGAGGGAACGGGCACTGTCGGATGGTCAGTGCTGAGGGAGCGCCGCACTGTCGGAGGTTCAGTGCTGAGGGAGTGCTGCAGTGTCAGAGGGTCAGTGCTGCGGGAGCGCCGCACTTTCGGAGGGTCAGTGCTGAGGGAGTGCCGCACTGTTGGAGGGTCAGTACTGAGGGAGTGGGCACTGTCGGAGAGTCAGTGCTGAGGGAGTGGGCACTGTCGGAGGGTCAGTGCTGAGGGAGTGCCACACTATCGGAGGGTCAGTGCTGAGGAAGCGCTGCACCGTCGGAGGGTCAGTGATGAGGGAGTGCCGCACTGTCGGAGGGTCAGTGCTGAGGGAGTGCCGCACTGTCGGAGGGTCAGTACTGAAGGAGCGCCGCACTGTCGGAAGGTCAGTACTGAGGGAGCGCCGCACTGTCGGAGGGTCAGTACTGAGCGAGTGCCGCACTGTCGGAGGTGCTGTGTTTGCTGGTGGCCTCTGTCCTTGTTACGTTCGGGCAGCAACTTTGATTCAAAAATAACTCCTTCGCTGTCAACTGCATCTCAACATGCTGTTGTCTGGGTCTTGCTGGTTTTACTTTCTTCCTGTGCTCACATCATCTTAATTATTCATTAGTCTTCCATCTAAAGGCTACAATTGATCCTGTTCTGACCTGCAGATGTCTGAGACCAAAAAATCTCCAAATACCCAGTCCTTACTTCGCTGCTCTGCTTTAATTTACTGAATCTAGTTACTGACCTTCCTGTCTGAATTTCGAACATTCTCACTCATTCCCCAGCCCACTCCTGACTACTCAGAGTTGGTGCTAGGTATTGCCTGGTACAGTTTTGTTCGTTTCTTGCCATTCTTGGTGTGGAGGTGTCCTTGAGCACAGGGTGTGGGGGGAATGGAGGCTGGTTAGTGAAGAGAGGGATGTTTCAGTTGTTATGTTAAATCAGTTAGTGAGGACCAAGCCCATAATCGAACTGTACCTGTGTTATCAGCCTCAAAAACCTTGTGAGGCTGGTGTAAACTATGGGCAGAACAGTGTCACAATTTCACCGTCATGTCATTTGTCCACGCCCCATGAAGCGTTGGATTTTTATTCACAGTTTTCTAAATATTACCAGCCGATGTCATTGACATTTACAGGAGCTTGGGTATTGGATTGTGAAGGTGGCAGAGAAACATTTAGCAACAATTTTCATTGAACTGATCTGGTTCACATTAGTCACTGAGTCACTCACTCAACTGCAAGGAGATTGTCAAAAATAAATTCTGACAAAGCAGTGAACATCTGAGAGCAGTGGGACCAATGTCTCTGCTCCTCTCTCTGACCAGGGGTTCAGTGCCAAATGAAAGGAAGCAATAGGAAATGGGCCAGGGGGTAACTGGAGCTGATCAAAGGACATGAGTTATCAATGCCCTGAAATCATCGACAGGCCTCCCTGACAGACTTCAGCATGGATTACAAAGTCACATTCACCCAGAGCTGGAACATCTCCAAACCCTCAGCAGGCAGTGAAGAAGGTTAATGGAATATTGGTCTTCATAGTGAGAGGATTCAAGGTCAGGAGCCGGGACGTTTTGCTGCAAAATCTACAGGGCCTCGGTAAGACCACTCCTGGAGTATTGTGTGTGGGGTTTTGGTCTCCTTATCTGAGGAAGGATGTTCTGGCGATAGAGGCAGTGCAGTGATGGTTTGCCAGACTGATTCCTGGGATGGATTACAACAGGGCAGTGCTGGCCAAGTTACCATCACATTGGTCAGAAATAAATACTGGCTAGCACACACTGAGAAAGACTATCCTGCTCTTTCTCGGCCAATAGAACATCATGTACCTAAGACCGCTTCACAAACCCAACTTTCTCTCCTTCATTGCACGCCACAAGACCATAGGAAATAGGAACAGGAGGAGGCCATTCAGCCCCTTGAGCCTGCTCTACCATTCAATAGCATCACAGCTGATCTGACACTCCTCACATCCACTTTCCTGCCCTTTCCCCCTAAACCCTCCTGCTCGAGGATCTCTCTATCTCAGCCTTAAATATATCCAAGCACCCAGTCCCCACAGCTCTCTGTGGCAAGGAGTTCTAAAGATTCACAACCCTTTGAGAGAAGAAATTTCTCCTTATCTCAGTCTTAAATTGGCTCCTCCTTTGTTCTGAGACTATACCCTCTGGTCCCACACTTTCCCATGAGGAGAAACATCCTCTCAGCATTTCCTCTGCAGAAGCCCCAGAAGAATCCCTGCAGTGTAGAGGCCATTCAGCCCATCAAGTCTGCACAGCCCTCCTAACAGCGTCCAACCCACGCCCACCTCCGTACCCTATCCCTGCAACCCCACATTTCCCTGGCTAATCCACTTAGCCTGCCCATCTCTGGACACTATGGGCAATTTAGCATGGCCAATCCATCTAACCTGCATGTCTTTGGACCGTGGGAGGAAACCGGAGCACCCAGAGGAAACCCATGCAGACACGGAGAGAACATGCAAACTCCACAATCATCCCAGGCTGGAATCGAGTTCGGGTCCCTGGGGCTGTGAGGCAGCAGTGAGCAACAAATATTTCAATGCTATCACCTCTCATTCTTTGAAACTTCAATGAGTAAAGTCCCAACTTGCGTAACCTTTGTTAATAAGACAATCCCTCCAGATCAGGGACAGTCCTAGTGACTCTTCCCTAAACAGGCTCCAATGAATTAACTTTACTTAAATAAAGGGACCAAAACAGCTCACAGTCCTCCAGATGTGGTCTCACCAGCACCTTGTACAGTTACAGTAAAACTCCCCTACTATATGATAGACCCTAGCTGTGTGCATATTGAAATCGCCCACAATTACAGCTGTACCTTTACTCCTTGCATCGCTGATTTCCTTCAGCATTCCTCCCATAGCTTTATGACTGCAGTTAGGGGCTCCATATCCAACTCTTTTCTGCCCCTTGGTGTTTCTAAGCTCAACCCATACAAATTCTGCTTCACCAGAGCTTATAGAGTCATAGAGCACAGAAACAGACCCTATGGTCCAACTCGTCCACGCTGATCAAGTTTCCCAAACTAAACTAGTCCCATTTGCCTGCGTTTGGTCCATATCACTCTGAACTTTTCCTATTCATGTACCTGTCCAAATGCTTTTTAAATGTTGTAAGTGTACCTGCATCAACCACTTTCTCTGGTAGTTCATTCCAAATACAAACCACTCTGTGTGAATAAGTTGCCCATCAAATCCCTTTTAATCTTTCTCCTCTCACCTTAAAGTATGTTTTAAATGCTCTCACCTGATGGAAAAGACCTTTTCTATTCACCTTATCCATGCCTCTCACAATCGCATTAATTTCCTTTTTAATCAGCAGTGCTACCCCACCTCCTACTTTTTGTCTTTATTTTGTAAAAACTGAAACCCCCTGGATTATCAGTTCCTATCCCTGATTATCCTGCAGCCGCATCTCTGTAATCCAAGCAATATCATACCCATTTAGATTTGCTTGTGCAACTAATTCATCCATTTTATTGCGAATGCTCTGTGCATTAACGTAGAAAGTTTTATGGCTTGTCTTCTAAACATTCTTAGTGCCAGTCACTGTAGCTGTGCTTGATTCCAGCCCTCGAATTCTCTACCCGTTACCTTTCCTATTTCCCATTCTGGCTGTTTGTTTTAGTCCTTATTTCCCCAACATTTGTCTCCCTGCACAGATTCCCATTGCCTTGCCATTTTAGTTTAAATTCACACCAATCACACTTACAAACAGTCTACCCCAGGCATCAATCCCATTTGTTCAGGTCCCACTTCCCCCAGAGCCAGTCCCAATGCCCCAGGGATCTGATATGCTCCTCTCACACAGTCTCCCGAGTCACATGTTCATCCACTATGTCCTGCTGTTTCTACTCTCACGAGCACATGGCACTGGTGGTAATCCCAAGCTCACTATCTTTGAGGTCCTATTTCTCAACTTTCTTCCTAACTCCCTATAGTCCGCGTTTAGGAGCTCACCCCTTTTTCTAGCCAATGTCATTGATACCGATGTGTAACACAACAACTGGTTGTTCACCCTGCCCCCTCCAGGATGTCCTGTAGTCGCCCAGGGAGGTACCACACTATCCTGGAGTCTCATTTGTGATTACATAAATGCCAGTCTATTCCCTTTCCAACTGCTGCATATCCGCACTTTCTCCTCTGCTCCCATGCAGTAGAACCAACCATAGTGCTGCCACATTCCTCCGACAGACCATTCCCCCAACAGTATCCAAAGCAGTCTATCTGTTTCTTGAGGGGGTTCCTGCATGACCTGCCCTGTCCTCTTACTCTGCCTGCTGTTTACCCATTCCTTTCCTGCCTGTGCAGTCTAACCCAGCAATGTGACCACCCCTCTGTACACACTATCCACAATTCTCTCAGCCTCACAATTATTAACACAATTTGTTTTAAGAGTGTGACCCTGAGCTTATCCAAATGTGTCAAATGGGCTTTCCAGCTCGAATTATTGTCCAATGCCTAACCCTAACAAATAACCCCTAACCCCAACCCCTAACCTTAACCTCTAACCCTAACCCCTAACCCTAACCCCCAATCCTAATCCTAACCCCTAACCCCAACCCCTAACCTCTAACCCGAACACGTAACCCTAACCCCTAATCCTAATCCTAACCCCTAACCCCAACCTTAACCTCTAACCCTAACCCTAACCCTAACCCCTAATCCCTAACCCTAACCCCTAACCCCAACCCCTAACCTTAACCTCTAACCCTAACCC
>JAHRHZ010000020.1:1004103-1017419 GCA_024137785.1 Ginglymostoma cirratum | reverse complement strand
TGTCTCCCGCATTTCCCGGAACACATCCCTCACGCCCCGTCCCCGCAACAATAATCAAAAAAGAATCCCCCTCGTCCTCACATACCACCCCACCAACCTCCGGATCCAACGCATCATCCTCCGACACTTCCGCCATCTACAGTCAGACCCCACCACCAAAGACATCTTTCCCTCCCCACCCTTATCTGCCTTCCGGAGGGACCACTCCCTCCGCGACTCCCTTGTCCGCGCCACACTCCCCTCCAGCCCCACCACACCCGGCACTTTTCCTTGTAACCGCAGGAAGTGCTACACCTGCCCCCACACCTCCTCCCTCACCCCAATCCCAGGCCCCAAGAAGACATTCCACATCAGGCAGAGGTTCACCTGCACATCTGCCAATGTGGTATACTGCATCCGCTGTACCCGTTGTGGCTTCCTCTACATCGGGGAAACCAAGCGGAGGCTTGGGGACCGCTTTGCAGAACACCTGCGCTCAGTTCGCAACAAACAACTGCACCTCCCAGTCGCGAACCATTTCAACTCCCCCTCCCATTCCTCAGATGACATGTCCATCCTTGGCCTCCTGCAATGCCACAGTGATGCCACCCGAAGGCTGCAGGAACAGCAAATCATATTCAGCCTGGGAACACTGCAGCCCAATGGCATCAATGTGGATTTCACAAGTTTCAAAATCTCCCCTCCCCCAACCGCATCCCAAAACCAGCCCAGCTCATCTCCACCTCCCTAACCTGTCCTTCCTCTCACCTCAAGCCCCACCCCCATCTCCTATCTACTAACATCATCCCGCCCCCTTGACCTGTCCGTCCTCCCTGGACTGACCTATCTCCTCCCTACCCCCCCACCTACACTCACCTTTACTGGCTCCATCCCCGCCTCTTCGCCTTGTCTGCCTCCTCTCCACCTATCCTCTCCTCTATCCATCCTCTATCCGCCTCCCCCTCTCTCCCTATTTATTTCAGAACCCTCTTCCCCTCCACCATTTCTGATGAAGGGTCTAGGCCCGAAACGTCAACTTTCCTGCTCCTATGATCTTGCTTGGCCTGCTGTGTTCATCCAGCTCCACACCTTGTAATCCCAAATGGAATGTTGGTCTTTATTTCAAAGGGAATGGAGTATAATAGTCGGGAGGTTTTGTTAAAACTGTGCAAAACACTATTCAGACCACAGCTGGAATACTCAGGAAAGATATACTGGCATTGTCATCTAATTCTTCTTCCATAGTTTAAGGGGTTGGGACATAAAGAACCTCAGATCATGATAACTAAACACATCCTACCCACTTTTCCAAAGCATTTCTATCTACACTACGATTTCATGAACCCTACATTGTGGGTAAGGTCCTTGTAACAGTCAAAATGAACTCTTTTTGAACTCAGTACAGAGTTCAAATGGATTCCCACATGCCTGCATCACATACACCTCCCCCTGAACGATTCCACTTCCCTGGTGTCTGTTGGCCAAATTGAGCTTCATCAAAAGGGGCTGCAAGATCTCTGTACCTGGGTCCACTCTCCAAATGTAAAGATTTGTGGAGTCCTCCTGACTGGGTGAAAATCTGGAACAAAAACAAAGTTGCTGGAAAAGCTCAGCAGGCCTGGCAGCATCTGTGAAGGAGAAAACAGAGTTAATGTTTCAGGTCCGGTGACCCTTCTTCAGAACGGGGTCAGAAATGGGTGAAAATCTGTCCCATTTAACTCGGCTTTTCTTTCCACAGATGCTACCTGATCTGAATATGTCTGGAATATTCAGGTCTGATTCTCCCAGCACATTATAATCCTGCTATTGTTAGGTTCCACCACAATCAATTCCTCCATCACACACCAAGAAATGCCCTTGGAAACTTCCTCAGTAATTTAAACAAGGAGATTGCTCGATAAAATATATTTGACTCAAGTAGAAACGAGAATGTCCAGAATAACTTTACATTATGGAGGCGTGTGCATTCCTGTCCAAGTGGAACAGAAATTGACAGAACATTAATGAGTTATTTGTAAGACAGGTAGCTGATTCAGCTGGCTGATAACGAATATCTCTCACATTCTGCATGGAGTTCCAGGCCATCACAAAATGATGTTCTCAAACTTTCACCATCATTAATATTTTTCCAATGAAAACATGATGTGACAGCTCAGGTTCACAAACATTGATATTAAATATGTTGGATTACTGTGATCTACAGAATTTTAAAATGGAGTCAGCTGAACCCCGGTCTTGAATAAACTGCCAATTCTTTCAGCTAAAACTTTGGGATGATTGAACCCATCACAAATACTGAATCTATGCTGTTGACTCCCCATTGGTCTCTTCCTCTGTTAAACCCCATAGTTCCCAGCTATTGGGTGCTGTGTTGATGTCCCCAGCAAAATACACACGTACTGGTTAGCCAAGGAGGGATGAGGGGGCCCCTTGGAGTAATAACAGCTGTTGGCGAAATAGCCTGTAGTCATGCTGTAAATTCCATGGAATTCTATTTTCACTGAATGTTACTGAATCTGGGATGAGCTGCTTATTGTAACTGTACTCCTGGATAACCAAAATGGAGATAATTTTCCAGTTTGAGTTCCTAAAGATTGCGAACAGATATGGAAATTGAAGAGTGTGTGTATGCCCTTTCCCAGTTCTCCCTCTGTTAATGTATAAATCCTGCAATCTCAAACCTGTTGAAGCTGGGAGCTCCACTTTGTAAAGTTAACCCTAAAAGTCCCCAAAAGACGTGAAAGCAGCTGAGAAGTCTTGGGGAACAAGTGCAGGAGAGGGTTGTTTGTGGCTCCGAAAGTAGCCTGATGAATTCTTATTTCAGAAGTCCTCGTGTGCTGGAACACATCTCAGTTTAAACTCTCTGATACTTTTAAATCCTCCCAAACTCAGGGCTTTGCACATTCCACATTATCACCAAAGAGTGACACTGAAAGATCCTTCTCCATGAGAAACCAGGAAGCCAGATACTCACAGGGACATGACCCTGGGGGCTATCTGCAGTGCTGTGTGTGTGAGAGAGGCAGTGACAGAACCAGGACAAGGAAACAGCTTTTTAATGGTCACTGACTCTGCAAAACTCAGCAGCATGTATAAAATAAACTAGAACGGATCCAACTCATGGTAAAAGAGAAGGATGTACATTTATATTTCATGTCTATAACCTCAGAACATCCAAAAGCAATTTGCAGCCAATTAAACTTTTTTTCAACAGTAGCTATTGGTTGTATTGTAGGAAACAGGATCATCAATTTGTGCACAGCAAGCTCCCACAGGCACCAGTCATGATGACCTGTTTTGGCAGCCTTCCTGTAATTTCCCCCCCACCTCAGTTTAGCATCAGTAATCCCTTTGTTTGCCTGTCCCTTTCTGTATACTTCTCCCTCTCTCTCTCATTGGGCACCATCTCCACACATTCCATTCCCTCCCACTCCTTATGTCATCCCCACCATCAACAGATGTACCACACTTCCCCAGCTTTTTGGCAAGTCTGACAAATGGGTATTGACTTTAAATGGAAACTCTATCTCTCTCTCTATGGATGCTGCCAGACCTGCTGGGTTTCTCCAGCACTTTCTGTTTATGTTTCAGATTTTCTTTTTATGTCTGTTTTTAGGTGTTAGCTGAGTGTTGGTCGGGATATCAATGGAAAACTCCTCTTCTCTTCCTCAAAAGCATTTGTGGTGGTTTTTCCATTGCCTGAGAGGTCTCAGGCTCTCAGTCTAACAACTCTTCCCAACTCCCTGTCCAGAGAAGTCCCACAGAGAACAGCACAATTCTGACCTGATTTCTGTCACGTTGGTCAGGAATAAATATTAGCCATCACACACTGAGGAAGACCATCCTGCTCTTTCTCATGTATCCAGTAGAGCTTCACAAGCACTAATCTCAATCTCACTCCTTCATTGTACATCACAAGACCATCAGAAATAGGAAGAGGAGCAGGCCATGCGGCACCTTGAGCCTGCGCTACCATTTAGTAGGATCATAGCTGATCTGATATTCCTCACATCCACATTTCTGTCCTTGATTCCCTGACTGATCAAGGATCTACCTATCTTCGCCTTAAATATTCACAAGGACTCTGCCCCAACAGCTCTCCATGTCAAATAGTTCCACACTGCGCTATCTCCTCAACCCCCTCACCTCCTCCCCTAATCTATCCTAAGACTGATCAGATGGAAATGTCACTGTGACAGAGCATGACAAATAGGTTTCGTTCCCTTTCACCTCCATCACTTAGATCAAACAGGTTTATTACAAAGTACCTGAGACATTCTGTTCAACATGGTCACTATCAGAGATTCTGCTCATTGTGTTCTGAGTGAATGATAACAAGGGCTGACCAAGCTGATCCCAATTTTTGTAAAATTTTGTGTCAAATTCACGGCAGTTTCTGAACTACAAATAGCCACAGGGTAAGGAGTACTTGAGGGAGTCAAGGTGGGGGTGTAGGAAGTGGGCAGTGTTGGGGGCATGGGGGGGAGGTAGAGTGAGGGGGGTGTAAAGGTGGACTCTGTCAGTGGTGACAGGGCTACCTAAAAATTGTTCAGTCAATGAATTGAAAGCAGACTTTAAGGGGAATGTGTTCACCATGAGGGTCCCTGAAGCTGTTTATGGAGGGAATCGAGGCCCGAGCTGTGATCTGAGGGTTCAAAGCCTCTGGAACCATCAGGTCAGGCTGAACCACTTAAATCAATAGACAGCAGTCCTGCTCTGCTTTCAAGATGGAGGCCAAGAACATTCAAACTAGGTGCCGAGTAAGCCACTCAGCCCACCAAGCCTGCTCTGCTATCCCAATATGATAATGGCTGAAGACAAAAAAGAAACTGCAGATGCTGGAATCCAAGGTAGACAGACAGGAGGCTGGAAGAACACAGCAAGCCAGGCAGCAACTGGAGGAAAGGAGCAGTCAACGTTTCAGGTATTACCCTTCTTCAGAACTGATCTTGAGTTTCAACTTCACATCCTCCCACCCCTCCCCATAATCCCTGGATTCCATGGGAAACCAACAATCTGCCATCCCAGGCTTAAACATACCCAATGATGAAGATCGATAATTCTCTGGTCGGGGGGGGATATTCCACAGATTGCTTGTCATAGATTCATACAGCACGGAAACAGATCCTATGGTCCAACTTGTCCGTGCTGACCATAATCCCAAAATGAACTAGTCCCACCTTTCTGCGCTTGGCCCATATCCCTCCAAACATTTCTTTTCCATGTATTTATCCAAATGTCTTTTACGCATTGTAACTATACCCGCATCAACGACTCCCTCTCGAAGTTCATCCCACGCATGAACTACTCTCTGTGTAAAAAAGTTGCCCCTCATGTCTTTTTCAAATCTTTCTCCTCTCACCTTAAAAATATACCCCCTAATCTTGAAACACTCCACTCTAGGGAAAAGACACTTGCTTTTCACCTTATCTTTACCCCTCATTATTTTATAAATCTTTACAAGGTCAACCCTCAACCTCCTACGCTCACTTTGAACAAAATTATTCTCCTGCAGTCAGTCCCCAATAACTGGCTCCCTGTCCTCAGACTGTCCCTGTGTTTTAGACCCCCCAGCCCAGGGAAAACAGCCTTTCAGTATCTGTGCTTCAGGATGGAAATAATTAAGGGTTTTCTTAGGAACATGTTTCACATAACACCTTTATTTTTAAGTATTTAATGAGCTATTTACCACAATGCAATCTGTGGCAAAGTGAGCGAATTAACACAAGCTACAAGAAGCTCAGGAAAGTGCTAACACCTTGACACTGTGAAAGTATAAATGGAGCTGAGACGCAGCCAGGTTATGCTGGGTAAATATACACCTCCTTAAAAGCTGGCTACGTTGATATGGCAACAGGACAGATATCAAATATTTGTTTTAATGTCTGGAGGACAATATAGAAGCACAGAGAAAAGCTACACTGGTAACAGGGACATTTCCATTTATATAGCTGCTTTTAAAACCTCACAACAGCCCCTTAGCTTTAGAGCCAATGAAGTGTTGCCTTTGTGGTGATGTTGGAAATGCAGCCACCAATTCTTACACAGCAAGATCCACAAACAGATGATGATACTGCTGTGGGTAAATGTTGATGCTGCAAACCAGGAACGTGTTACCTACGATCTAAAGAATGCGCCAATATCCAATAATACCTTGAGATGGGAAGAGAGATATTAGGTTACAAACCCATAGAAGATTCCAGTTCCTCATCAATTCTCAAACCAAACTGTGCTGTCAATTTCCCTAACTCCTAGCCAGTCCCTTACACCAAACACCTCTGATACATTAACTAAAAACTGAAAGAACTGTGGATGCTGGAAATCAGAAACAAAAACAGAAATTGCTGGAAAATCTCAACAGGTCTGGCAGCATCTGTGAAGAGACCCCAGAGTTAACTGATGGTAGCTAGGAAATTGTCAGTTTATATGCAGAAGATAGGATGGGGGGGAGGGGATAGGGAGTAAACAATAGGTGGAGATTGAGCCCAAAGAGAGAACATTTTCCTGGCTACCATCAGTTCTGGTGAAGGGTCACCAGACCTGAAATGTTAACTCTGGTTTCTCTCCACAGCTGCTGCCAGACTTGCTGAGCTTTTCCAGCAATCTCTGTTCTTGTTCATTCTTATATACATTGGCTATTAACACTTCAACTTCATTTCACTCTTTCATAGGACGGGGATGAAGGTGGGGTTTGCTGGCTGGACCAACATTTATTGTCTGTGTCTAATTCCCTCGAACTGTGTGACTTGCTGGGCCATTTCAGAAGCCAGTTAAGAGATAGTGGCTCAGTGGTTAGCGCTGCTGCCTCACAGCACCAGGGACCCTGGTTCGATTCCACCCTCAAGCGACCGTCTGTGTGGCGTTTGCATGTTCTCCCTGTGTCTGTGTGGGTTTGCTCTGGTTTCCTCCCACAGTCCAAAGATGTGCAGACTAGGTGGATTAGCCATACTGTTGTGCCCAGGGATGTGTAGATTTGGTGGGATGTTCTTAGGGTTGGTGTGGACTTGTTGGGCTGAAGGGCCTGTTTTCACACTGCAGGGATTCTATGCTGTGGGTCTGGAGTCATATGTAGACCAGTCCAGATGAGAATGGTAGATTTCCTTTTTCTGAGGTACTTTGGAAATAGCGCTAGAAATCCTGCACAAAAATAAAACAAAGAACTGCATGTGCTCGAGATCTGAAACAAAAGCAGAAATTGCTCGAGAAACTCAGTGGGTCTGGCAGCATCTGTGGACAGAGAGAAAGCAGAATTACTGTTTCGAGGACAGTGTGACTCTTCTTACAGTTGGGTTTTGTTTTCACAGTTTTGCAATTTTGGTTTGTGCATGTTTAAGAAATCTTGTACACTCATAGTCATAAGAGTTATACAGCACAAAAACAGACCCTTCGGTCCAACTCGTCCATGCTGACCAGATATTCTAAACTGATATAGTCCCATTTGCCAGCATTTGGCCCGTATCCCTCTAAACCCTTCCTATGCATTTACCCAACCAGATGCCTTTTAAATATTGTAATTGTACCAGCCTCCACCATGTCCTCTGGAAACTCATTCCATATACACACCACCCACTGCATGGAAAAATTGCACCTCAGGTCCCTTTTAAATCTTTCTCATCTCACCTTAAACTTATGCTCTCCAGTTTTGGACTCCCCCACCCTGGGGAAAAGACCTTGGTGATTCACCCTATCCATGTCCCTGGTGATTTCATAACCCTCTATAAGGTCACCCCTCAGCCTCCACTCTCAGTGAAAGATAACCCAAGGACTTTAATTCCGGGAAAACAGCAGGAATTGTTGTGAGAAAGTGAGCGCAGAGCTACTCTGTGTGGGATCCTGGCCTGGATTTGACCAGCTCAGCAGGGAAAGCTGCTGGACTTGACCTTCACCAGACAACCCCTCAAAACACAATCGTGGGTTTTTGTTTCAATCATGACTGGAAGATTTGGACCCAAGCCTACCACAGCAATCTAACACCTACCTGATTGGGTCATGCAATAAACTATATCTTGTTTAACATAAGATCCTCTTCTAGTTAGGGTTCTCGGTGGCTTTCCTCGCTCACTCTCAATCAGTCAGACCCCCAGAGACCCTGACCTAATTGAAGAGAGGTGACACCTCAGCGAGGGTGATGAGGATCCATCATAAAACAACCCTCACCTTCTCCAGGGCAACTAGATAAATACTGGTCCAGCCAGTGATAACCACAACCCCTGAACAAAGAACAAAGAAAATTACAGCACAAGAACAGGCCCTTCGGCCCTCCAATCCTGCGCCGATCCAGATCCTCTATCTCAACCTGTCACCTATTTTCCAAGGATCTGCATCCCTCTGCTCCCTGCCCATTCATGTATCTGTTTATCTGAACAAATATGTTTATTTGAAATCACACACTTTTGGAGCACTGTGCTTCATCAGGTGACAAAGGAGCAGGGCTCCGAAAGCTTGTGATTTCAAATAAACCTGTTGGACTACAACCTGGTGTCGTGTGATTTCTGACCTTATCCACCCCAGTCCCACACCGGCACCTCCACATCCTGAACAAATAGAAAGAGAATCAGGTCTTTGAACTGAGCCATAAATAAGTCCAAGGTTTTTGTGACCCCTTTTCCAAACAGCTGCCTTGACTGTTTTCAACCCACCAGCCGAATAAACCTTCAACAGATACAGCGCAGCATCGTAAATATTCCACCCCAAAATATTTTAAGGCAGAGGGACAGAGATTCTCAATGACCAAGGGGATGCAAGATTATCAGGGGATGTGCAGGAATATAGAGATGAGGTTAAAATCAGGTGCACCATGATTTTATTGAATGGGGGAGCAGGCTTGAAGGGCTGAGTGGCCTGCTCTTGTTCCTTGTTCATATAAAGAGACCAACAGCAATCTGTATCGAGTGTGATTATGGAATGAATCTAGCTTCAGAATCATTCCAGATGAATAAAAAGAGAAAGCATGGAGAGCCAAGGAAGATCTTAAATGAGCCTGGTTCCTCCATCGACTGTATTTCAATTCCTGGATAACATCACAAACTCTTCCTTCATTTACAGACATTTGTGGACTGATTAAAATTTATTGATTCAACCATTTGTGTCTCAGTCAATGAAGGTTACCGATATAAATCAAACTGCTCACTTAGGAAACTGACACCACATAGATTCTGTCCCATTTTTAAACACACAAACTTTGAGGATGAAGGAAGAGAATTGTTTCCACTGATATTAAACCTTCAATGTTTGGCAAGTCATGGTGATTCACATAATTTAATCACTAGATAATATGTCAATGACGGACCGAATTTTAATCTCTTCTCAGTTCAAAAATGTTTGAGGCAAAGACAGAATTTTAAAAGCCTCAACACAATCTCGTCTTCATATTTCCATTGGTTCAAGTCTTCCTTCAGAATAGATGGAACTGAAGGTGACTCTTCCTTGTGTAGAACACAAGGAAGAGCAATAGAATGAAACCATTTGGCCCATCAATCCTGCTCCAAGCTTCAATTGGCTGAGTCCTTATTCAGCCCCCACTGGGAGCATTAAGGAGGCTCCAGTCGGGACAGTGAAAGCTGTGGACTCCCCCAGAGTGAAGCCTGAGGAACAATCTCTCCCGGTACACACCTGGTTAATGCTGTGTTTCTGAAACCTCTGGGTTTGGTTTCGGCGGGGTAAGTGGGAAGGGGAAGTTATACCTGGTGAGGAGGGTCATCAATGGGATGTAAACACATGGAGATATTTTTCTCCCCACCTGACAGTGAGGAAATCACCTCGCCATCGCCCCCTGTGGAAGGAGCACTTAATGACGAGAGGTTACCTCGACGGTGAGAATCGATGTTTTGGCCTTTTGTTGGACACGTTGCTCACACCGTCTATTATTGTCACTACCTCAGGCAGTGGAAATTATACACTCTGTCCTTCTCCACTGAAGCTGCCAGACCTGCAGAGCATTTTCCATGTTAATTTCATGATCCCAGTGTGTACTTTGTGTTTGTTTCTGTGAGAACTGAAGGGGATTGGCAAAAATCCATGGGATTGTCAGACCGGGCCCAAGCAGTCCAAAGTTTTGTTTTGTCTAACATTGCTCCAAATGATATTCCTCGCTGTTTCAAACACGTGTGGAATGAACTTCCTGAAGAAGTGGTGGATGTGGATACAATTACAACATTTAGAAGACATTTGGATAAGTACATGAACAGGAAAGGTTTGGAGGGAAATGGACCAGGAGCAGGCAGGTGGGACTAGTTTAGTTCGGGATTATGGTCAGCATAGACTGGTTGGACCGAAGGGTCTGTTTCTGTGCTGTATGACTCTGTGACTCTAACAGGAAGCTACAACTGTCTCATTCAGAGAATGATTTGGGAATATCACCTTTGATCTGGAAGCAGTTTGCAGCCACAGTTTAATATTTTCACTCCAGAATGACAAAGCTTTCTGCTGAGAAGCTAGGAGATAAATCTTGCCGCACTAATGAGAATTCAATGTAAATTGCAAATTAATTGTGTACTTAGCTCCCAATCTAATTTATTAAATTAACTATTTTGGACCACCGGGCTATCTGAAAGGATTACCTCCATAATGAGGTGCATGGAAAGGGAAGACGACCAGTAAAGATCCCTTGTTTATGGAGTGTGTTTCTAGTAAAAGCAATCATGGTGGGGATTTTTGAAAAGGAAACAAAAAAAGCAAAACAGCAATTGATATTTATGTCGTGTCTTCATTCAGTCCCCAAGGTGCTTCTCAGTGTGGCACTGTGCTGTATGAGGAGCTTTAGATCAGATCTGGACAAGGAAGTTGGGTTTAAGGAGGGTCTTACAGATGGAAATGAAAGTCAGAGAGGCAACTGAAGGTGCAGTGTTGGGGCAATTAAAATCCAGGATGCATGAGAGGCCAGAAAGAGAGGAGCTCTGGATTCTCGAGAGGTTACAGGGCTGGAGGAGATTGCAGAGATAAAAGGAGCAGTTCTCAGCAGCACCACAGTCTACATTAAAATCTATCACACTCTCCTTCCTGTTTGTCATCACTGTCCCTCCCCTCTCGCCAAGGTTAGCCCTTGCCAAATACCACTACAAACAGATTATCTGGGCATCAGCACTTTGCTGCTTGTGGAGCTTGCTGTGCAAACATTGTTTGACCCATTTCCTAGACTACCACAGTGACCACATTTTATCAAACACTTAATTGACTGGAAATCATTTTGAAGCACTCTGAGGTCAAGAATTTCTTTCTTTGTTTCCTATTGGTTTCTGTGCCAACGACCTGTCAATTGGATGATCCTGAAAATCTTTTGGGTACTCCCCCAGGATGTTATTCTCTGTTTTGACAAAAGCATCTCTTAAGGAGACAGCAATCCACATAAAAGAATGTACAGATGAGAGGATGAAGTTCCTGTTTAAAGAGTTACTCATTTACAACAGATTCAAGGATGGGCAAACATTAACAAAAGGATATAATAACACAGGAAATAGAGCAGGAATGGGCCAGACGCAGCTGCTTGACCCTGCTCCACCATCTTTCAGAATGTGTTTATCTTTGACCTCAACCTCACCTTCAGAGCGGATCACCACACTCTCTGATTATCCTGGAGAACATTGATTGGTTGATCTCGGCCTTGAATACACTCAAATTCTGAGTAACAAAAACAAAGTTGCTGGAAAAGCTCAGCTGGTCTGGCAGCATCTGTGAAGGGAAAAACAGAGTGAACGTTTTGGGTCCAGTGACCCTTCATCATTACCAAATTCTGAGTATCCTCATCTCTGGAGTCCAGGATTCCAAAGACTCAGAACTTTCTGAGTGAAGACATTTTTCCTGGTCTCAGTCCAAAATGGTTGACTTCTTATTCTGAGATGGTGGCCCCTGATTTTAGATTCTACTCCAGAGGAAACAGTCTCCCCTGCTCTACCAAGTCAATTCTCCCCAGAGTCTTAGGTTTCAATGAGATCACATCATTACTGTGAAATGATGTGGGTGCCACATTACAAGCAAGATGTGAATGCATTGGAGAGAATTCAGGAGCGATTTACAAGAATGGTTCCAGGAATGAGAAATGATGAGGATAGATTGAAGAGTTGGGATTGTTCTCCTTGGAGAGAAAAATGCTGAGAGGAGATTTGATGGAGGTTTTCAAAATCATGAGTGGGCTGGGCAGAGTAGATAGGGAGGAACTGTTCTTGCTTGTGAAAGAAATAACACTGGGCGGGGGGATATAGATTTAAAGTGATGTGGAAAAGAATCAATGGTGAAGGGCAGAAAATCTTTTCCACCCAGCTAGTAGTTAGGGTCTGGGATGCACTGCCGGGAAACATGGGGGAGGCAGGTTCAATTGAAGCATTTAAGAAGGTTTTCAATAGTTATTGGGATTGAGATGTGGGCAGGGATATGGGGATATAAGGATGCTCCATTAATATTCTTGAGAAAACTCACAGATTTGTAAATGTTCTGGTTGGAAGCAGGGTTTCTGATCCTGGTTGGAAGACCTGGGTCATGACATTTACAGTTTCTGTTTGTGTTCCATAGTATTTACCAAATAAGTTATACTTCATCCCTCCATGAAATTGTAAATAAATATTTTAGTCAATTTCATTGCCTTACATTAATATTCGGCCATTTCCTAAGAGAGTACAATACAATACAGAAATATAGTTAATCCAGTTCGAAGATTATTAGTAGTGAAATGATGGCCAGTCCTCTGGGGACATGCAATTGCTCAACTCAATCAACTCAATGATGCATAACTGTGCTTCCCATCGCCACACTGGGTATCCTCCGAAAACCCCAGCATGCTGTAAGGTTTGTTTATTGTATTTTATAGAATACATGATCCAAAGTTTATTCTGAAACTGAAGCTATCTGAGTCTATGGGTCCATTTTTTCTCTTTTGAATTATGCCACCAAATACTAACTTCAATCCACAAGAAACAAACACAAAATATCAACCAATTCTTTGTTCATAATAATCATTAATCAAACAGCGGGGAAGTAGATCATTCTGCACATTATCATCTTTGTTCAGAGACCTCTCCAAATAAACTCCTTCATCTCTCATTCCTTCACTTATCACAATCATTTCTCCTTCAGACACTCATAGTGTCATTGAGATATACAGCACGGAAACACGAAATCGTCCAATACATCCATGCCAATATCCTATATAGACCTAGTCCCATTTGCCAGCATTTCCCGTGTACCTCTAAACCCTTCCTATTCATATACCCATCCAGATACCTTTTAAATGTTGTATCAGAGATAAAAGGTACTGCAGATGCTGGAGAATCCGAGATAACAAGCATGGGGCTGGATGAGCACAGCAGGTCAAGCAGCATCATAGGAGCAGGATGCTTGACCTGCTG
>JAHRHZ010000020.1:972967-1003703 GCA_024137785.1 Ginglymostoma cirratum | reverse complement strand
CAGGTCAAGCAGCATCATAGGAGCAGGATGCTGCTTGACCTGCTGTGCTCATCCAGCCCCATGCTTGTTATCTCACCTTTTAAATGTTGTAATTTTACCAGCCTCCACCACTTCCTCATTCCATACATGCACCACCCTCTGTGTGAAAAAGTTGCCCCTTTTGAATCTTTCCCTTCTCACCTTAAACCTATGTCCTCTAGTTTTGGACTCCTCCACCCCAGGGAAAAGACCTTGCCTATTTACCCTTTCCATGCCCCTCATAAATATATGAACCTTTATAGGCCACCTCTCAGCCTCCGATACTCCAGGGAAAATAGCCCCAGCCTATTCAGCCTATCCCTGTACCTCAAACCGTTGAAACCCTGGCAACATCCTTGTAAATCTTTTCTGAACCCTGTCAAGTTTCACAACATCTTCCGATAGCAGGGAGACCAGAAGTGCACACAGTATTCCAAGAGTGGCTCAACCAATGTCCTGTACAGTCACAACATGACCTCCCAACTCCTATACTCAATGCACTACATATTTATATATATATTTGAAAGTTACTCTCAAACCTGTTTCTTCTTCACTTGATCCAAGTGCTTACATTTTTGAATAACCCTTATTAAAATCCTTTCAGAGATAATAAGAACTGCAGATGCTGGAGAATGTGAGATAACAAGGTGTGGGACTGGATGAACACAGCCGGCCAAGCAGCATCAGAGGAGCAGGAAAGCTGACGTTTCAGGCCTAGACTCTTCTTCAGAAATGGGGGAGGGGAAGGGGGTTCTGAAATAAATAGGGAGAGAGGGGGAGGCGGATAGAAGATGGGTAGAGGAGAAGATAGGTGGAGAGGAGACAGACCGGCCACAGAGGCGGGGATGGAGCCAGTAAAGGTGAGTGTAGGTGGGGAGGTAGGGAGGAGATAGGTCAGTCCAGGGAGGACAGACAGGTCAAGGGAGCAGAATGAGGTTAGGAGGTAGGAGATGGGGGTGGGGCCTGAGGTGGTAGGAGGGGATAGGTGGGAGGAAGGACAGGTTAGGGAGGCGGGGACGAGCTGGGCTGGTTTTGGGATGCAGTCGGGGGAGGGGAGATTTTGAAGCTTGTGAAGGCAACATTGATACCATTGGGCTGCACAGTTCCCAAGCGGAATATGAGTTGCTGTTCCTGTAGTCTTCGGGTAGCATCGTTGTGGCACTGGAGGAGGCCCAGGATGGACGTGTCATTTGAGGAATGGGAGGAGGAGTTGAAATGGTTCGCGACTGGGAGGTGCAGTTGTTTGTTGCGAACTGAGCGTAGGTGTTCTGCAAAGCGGTCCCCAAGCCTCCGCTTGGTTTCCCCGATGTAGAGGAGGCCACAATGGGTACAGCGGATGCAGTATACCACATTGGCAGATGTGCTGGTGAACCTCTGCCTGATGTGGAAAGTCTTCTTGGGGCCTGGGATGGGGGTGAGTGGGGAGGTGTAGGGGCAGGTGTAGCAGTTCCTGCGGTTGCAGGGAAAAGTGCCAGGTGTGGTGGGGCTGGAGGGGAGTGTGGAGCGGACAAGGGAGTCGCGGAGGGAGTGGTCCCTCCGGAAAGCAGACAAGGGTGGGGAGGGAAAAATGTCTTTGGTGGTGGGGTCGGATTGCAGATGGCGGAAGTGTCAGAGGATGATGCGTTGGATCCGGAGGTTGGTGGGGTGGTATGTGAGGACGAGGGGGATTCTTTTTTGGTTATTGTTGCGGGGACGGGGCGTGAGGGATGTGTTCCGGGAAATGCGGGAGACACGGTCGAGGGTGTTCTCGACCACTGCAGGGGGGGAAGTTGTGGTCCTTGAAAAACGAGGACATCTGAGATGTGCGGGAATGGAATGCCTCATTCTGGGAGCAGATGCGGCGGAGGCGAAGGAATTGGGAGTAGGGGATGGCATTTTTGCAAGAAGGTGGGTGGGAGGAGGTGTATTCCAGGTAGCTGTGGGAGACGGTGGGCTTGAAATGGATATCGGTTTCTAGGTGGTTGCTGGAGATGGAGACAGAGAGGTCCAGGAAGGAGAGAGAAGTGTTAGAGATGGTCCAGGTAAATCCCCTGCCTTTAAGAAGAATTATCCCAGTTCATCTACCTTCTGCATTTAACTGGAGACCCCCCCAACAACCATCCCGTTCTTCTCAGTGCCCTCTCCAAGGTCTTGCCATCTTTCCTTTTTCTTAATTCATTCACAGGATGAGGGCATCACTGGCCAGGCAGCATTTATTGCGCATCCCTAATTGCCCAGAGGGCAGTTAAGAGTCCACCATATTGCTGTGGGTCTGCAGTCACACGTAGGCCAGACCAGGTAAAGATGGCAGTTTCCTTCCCTAAAGGGCATTAGTGAATCAGATGGGTTTTTCTGATGATCGGCAACAGTTTCATAGTTATCATTAAATTCTTAATTCCAGATTTTTCTTGAATTCAAATTTCACCAACTGCCGTGGTGGGATTCAAACCTGGGTCCCCAGAACATTCCCTGGGTCTGTGGATTAAATGGTCTAGTGATAATACCACACGGCCATCGTCTCCCACTAAAGTCCTTTCTAAAGTCCAGTGGCTCAAACTGGACAGAATGGGACCAAAAACAGAAATTTCTTGGAAAGCTCAGCAGGTCTGGCAGCATCTGCAAAGAGAAATCAGAGTTAACGTTTCGGGTCAACCCTTCTTCAAAATTGAATGGGGCTATGCCAGCGACCTCTGACATTTCTTTAACAAATCCAGGACAGGTTTAATAAAGCTCTACAGGATTCTGGAGATCAGTTTGTACTTTAATGAAATAATTAACATTCGACATCTCCAAGTTTAACAACTCATGAGTTGCTTATAATGGACTGGTCGTGTCTCGAGATCCCCGAAACAGGGATCGCTGTACTGTTTTCAGTCACTGCAAATATTTATTTAATTCACCTGTCACTTCTGTCTTTGTGTTTTTATAATTTATCATAAAATTTATAACTGCTTCAAGATTGATCATTGTTTCCTGAACATCATAGAAAAAGATTTCACCATTAAGTTTGATATTTTCCATTTTTTAATGATCTTTTCTTGTCTAAGTCTCTGAAACGGATTTTAGTTTCTGTTAAACAAGCTGAGAAATTCCTGGAGAAACTCAGCAGGTCTTTGCAGAGAAACAGAATTAATCTTTCAGATCTGGCACAAATCTTCTTCGGAAGCTTTTGTTAAATTTATTTGTCCTTTCTATCTTTTAAAGTAGTTAACATTTTGTAGTTTGCTGGAAGGCTACTAAAACAAATAATCTGGTCATCATGACTGGTGCCTGTGGGAGCTTGCTGTGCACAAATTGATGATCCTGTTTCCTACAATACAACCAATAGCTACTGTTGAAAAAAAGTTTAATTGGCTGCAAATTGCTTTTGGATGTTCTGAGGTTATAGACATGACATATAAATGTACATCCTTCTCTTTTACCATGAGTTGGATCCGTTCTAGTTTATTTTATACATGCTGCTGAGTTTTGCAGAGTCAGTGACCATTAAAAAGCTGTTTCCGTGTCCTGGTTCTGTCACTGCCTCTCTCACACACACAGCACTGTAGATAGCCCCCAGGGTCATGTCCCTGTGTGTATCTGGCTTCCTGGTTTCTCATGGAGAAGGATCTTTCGGTGTCACTCTTTGGTGATAATGTGGAATGTGCAAAGCCCTGAGTTTGGGAGGATTTAAAAGTATCAGAGAGTTTAAACTGAGATGTGTTCCAGCACACGAGGACTTCTGAAATAAGAATTCATCAGGCTACTTTCGGAGCCACAAACAACCCTCTCCTGCACTTGTTCCCCAAGACTTCTCAGCTGCTTTCACGTCTTTTGGGGACTTTTAGGGTTAACTTTACAAAGTGGAGCTCCCAGCTTCAACAGGTTTGAGATTGGTAGCTCACTAGCCAATCTGCAATACTCCTGTGATAATTAGTTTCAAGATTTTTATCTGCATCAAGTTCTAGTTACATCTCCAGCTCTAAAACAGAAGTGAATCTACTCAATGCTAACCTCTTGTACCATTGGCCAAGCAATTAGAGATAACCTAAATAATGTCATCATTTTCTGATGAAGGGTCTAGGCCCGAAACGTCAAGCTTTTCTGCTCCTATGATGCTGCTTGGCCTGCTGTGTTCATCCAGCTCCACAACTTGTTATCTCTAATGTCTTCCTTCTCAGGTTCCTGATCCATTGCAAAACGATGATCAGCTGATAACTGAAGCACCACCCGACATAGAGACAGGGAAATCTCACCGGCTGCTTGGATTTCTCGGTTGACCTCTGTTTGCAATATTTGAACCGTTGTACATGAGAGTTAGCACTGAAAGGGTGACATCACGTGTTAAAGTCTGTCCATCAGGATCATGGGAGGAGTGAACCAGTCTGTCCTCGTGAATTTGGCGTATGTTGTTTCAGTATTAAGTCAACAAGCTAACAGTAATGTATGCTTTATGTGAGTATCCTTGCTCATGCAAGACCTTCACGTGTCTCAGATATAATGTAATTAGTTATTAAACATTATGTAATCAACCATATAATCCCTATAGTGTGGAAGCAGGCCAATCAGCCCATCAAAACTATACTGGCCGTCCGAAGATCATTTCACCCAGACCTCCCCATCCCTGCATTTCCCAAGGCTAACCTACCTAGCCTGCACATTTTAGCATTTTTAGCATGGCCAATCCACCTAATCTGCACATCTTTGAATTGTGGGAGGAAACTGATGCAGACACAGGGAAAATGTGCAAACTCCATACACATAGTCATCTGAGGGTGGAATCAAACCTGGGCCCGTTAGTGCTGTGAGGCAGCAATGCTAACCACTGAGCCACTGTGCCACCCTGTATCTTTACTGTTTCTCAAGACTGAGACTATCTTCTGTCGAAGGCCTTATTGTAGCTATGATGTAGAGGTGCTGGTGTTGGACTGGGGTGGACAAGGTCGAAAATCACACAACACCAGACCATAGTCCAATAGGTTTATTTGAAAACATGGTGTCATGAGATTTCTGATCTTGAAGATTTATTGGGCATCCTTCCAGTGATGTAGATTAATACCAAGAAGTAAGATAGTTGGCCCAGCTGGTTTAGTCACTCCCTGTACCATCACTGGTTAAGATTTTGCCAAAAGTGAGACTCCTGTCCTCTTCCCTATGACACACTATTACCAACTCTAGATCTCTCCAGCAACACAATATATTTCAGACATCCCTCTCAGATGGCCAAATACTCTCTGTATCTCCATCTACAAAGAAAGCTACACCCCTTCTTTTCTGAGATAGTAGGAACTGCAGATGCTGGAGAATCTGAGCTACAAGGTGTGGAGCTGGAAGAACACAGCAGGCCAAGTAGCATCAGAGGAGCAGGAAAGCTGACGTTTCGGGCCTAGACCCTTCAAAGGTGAATGTGGGGGGGTCCCAGGACATTGTTTCAAAGAAGATTCTAGTTAATATTTGGCCCACAGCGAGCTTCTCCAAGTCAAATTATTTAGTTATTATTCATCATTGATCCACATTCATTCACAGCATACAGTCATATGGTTATTTACACAAGAGGCCATTCAGCTCATTGAGACTAGGCTAGTAAAGCATTCCTTCAGTCCCACTGCTACACTCACTGCCACAATCCAGCAAATACATTACCTTCAAATGCCCACCCAATTTACTTTTCAAATCATTGCTTCTTCATGCACCATTGTCATGGTTCCAGCTCATTACCATTTAATGTGTTAAATATTCTTCCCCACTCAAAGACAGTCTCGCTGTTGACCATGTCACCAATGCCAGTTGTAAAAACCCATCTGCTTCCCTCATGTCCTCTGGGGAAGGAAATCTGCTGTCCTTACCTGGTCTGAATGACACATGGCTCTTTACCACAGCAATGTGGGTGAGGCTCGGGGGTGACCTTACAGGGGTTTATAAAATCATGAGGGGTATAGATAAGGTGAACAGCAGGAATCTTTTTCCCTAGGGTGGGGGAGTTCAAACTAGGGGGCATATTTTTAAAGTGAGGAGGAAGGTTTAAAAAGGACATGAAGGGCAACTTTTTTACACAGATGTGATTCGTGTGTGGAATAAACTGCCAGAGGAAGTGGTAGATGCAGGCACAGTTACAACTTATAAAAGACATTTGGACAGGTACATGAATAGGAAATGGGTTGGAGGGATATGGGCCAAATGCAGGCAGGTGGGACTAATTTATTTCGGGAACATGGTCAGCATGGACTAGTTGGACTGAAGGGTCTGTTTCCAAGCTGTATGACTCTATAACTCTACGCCTCTTCACTGCCCTCTGGGCAATTAGGAATGGGTAATAACTGCTGAGCCGACCAGCGACACCCACATCCTGTGACGGAATAAACAAAAACTCCCCTGCATTTCTCATCCAAAATCTTCAGAGTCTCCTTAAGTCCTTGTGCAATCAGCTCATTGGAAGTGATGGATAACAGCCGATGATGTTTCGAATAAGCTAAAATACCAAGTTGTCCCCAACTAAAATTATTTTCCAAAAGCAAGCATTCAGACAAGATATTAAATAGTCAGCAACAAACTGTATACATATAGCACCTTTACTTTATGAAAATGAGCACAATTCACTTCACAGAGTATAACCAGGTTGACACTATCCCTAAAAAGGAGTCGTTGGGACCAATGGTCAAAACTGTAGTCAAAGACCTAAATTTAAAGCAGTGCCCTTGAGAAGGTGAGGTGTAGATGTTTTTGTAGAAGGAACTCAGTAACAATTACATCGCCTTGTTATAACGCGTGGAGTCCTGAGGCAGATTCAAAGCAAATAAATCAGAATAAATCAACCATACACATGCCTCAATTCTTCCCATTGTAGCTACAAAGACTACAGTAATTCAGCAACTCAATCCTCTGCCAAAAAGAGATTGCAGTCTTTGTTATGAATTATACACGAGTAAACCTACAGTGTTTAATTTATCCCATTTGGCACAGTCAGACACATTGCATGGGTCCTTCTGTGACTGAAACCTGATGGAAATGAGGCACTTCTGTATTCTTGTGTAGGATCTCGATCTGATCCCAAAATAACCCATCCAGAGAATTCTCAACAGCCTCTCCGTATAAAGTTGCAAAAAATCCATGAGGTAACGAGATACAGTGTCATTGATTCAATGAATGAGCGGCTCTACCAATCATTGAAGAATTATTGAACAACTCCTGATAATGTAATTGTTGGCGCAGAAGGTTGAGAGACAGTAAAAGTTCATTCATTTTCGATTCAATTAATACGAGCTCGACTCACTTGAAACTGAAATCTAGCAAAGGTAGCTGCTTCATTATTAAATTATCAACAAACATGTAATGGTGGACCTATTAACACCTAAAATAACCTTGGATAGATTCAGGATGGCCCATGTTGAATTGAGTTTACAGAGATCCATCTGTCCATTAACGCTTTCTCAATGGTGAATGTAGGTTACATTCTGCCCTGTGATACACTTCACAGCCTTTTGAAGTCTTTGATATTTTGAGCTTTAATATTCTGTATCACAGAATGATGACCTTTTAAACAGTGTAAAATAGAGACCTTTGTAAGGGTGAGGTGTGAGGGAAACAGAGGGAGATAGAGAGGGAATGTTATGGCCTCCGGTTCAGCTTCAACATCTGTTAATCTCTGTGATCATGCGGAGTAAAATCCATTTCTTTTTAATTCACTCATGGGATATGGGTGTCATTGGCTGGGCCAGGATTTATTGCTCATCCCTAACTGCCTCTTAAAGAGCTGCAGTCCATGTGTTCACTTCTTCGTTGAGACTTCATAGTGAATGTTACAACAGAGCGGTTTGGCTAGACCATTTCAGAGGGCAGCTGAGAGTCACTGCTGTGCTTTGGAGACAGTGAGGACAACAGACGCTGGAAGCTACAGTCAATAAATGTGGAGTTGGGAAAGTACAGCAGGTCAGACAACATTCGGTTTCAGCCCGAAACACTGGCTTCCCTACTTCTCGGATGCTGTCTGACCTGCTGTGGCTTTTCCAGCTCCACATTTATTGAGTTATTGCTGTGCGTCTGGAGTCACATGTAGGCCAGACCAGGTAATTACCTTAAAGGGAACGTTCCTAAAGTACATTAGTGAACCCGATGGGGTTTTCTGTCAGTTAATAATGATCACAGGATCATCTTAAGACTCTTAATTCCAGACATTTATTGAATTAAAATTTCACCATCTGCCACACAGTCTGGATCTCTGGATTAATAAGTAATTCCACTTGGTCATCACCTCCCACAATTTAACACTTTATAAAAGCCCCAGTGTTAGAATTAATGTTACAGAGCTCATTCTCAACACCTAACGGAAAAGTCTGTTTCATTATAAATATATTCCCAAGATCAGTCGAGACCTTTCAACGACAACTTGCATTTGTATATTTGCATTTATTAACAAAGCAAAACATCCCAAGGAGCTTCACAAGAGCTTTATAAAACAAAGTATGAAGTTGTACCACAAAAGGAGGTCGTTGGTCAGGTCACTAAATAGGTAGGTCTTAAAGGAGGAGAGTAAGATGGAGAGATTGAGAGAAGCAGCAGAAAAGACAACCAGCAATAGTGGAGAAATTGTGGGGCTGGAGGAGATTGCAGAGCAGATGAGGGTGAGTCCAAGCAGAGATTTGAAAACAAGGGGAGAATTTTAAAATCGAGATGATGCTTGACCAGAATCTTGAGCAGAATCATCAGTGAGCACGGGGGTGAAAGGTCAATGACGTTTGGAGCAGTTTAAGACAGAGGTAGCGGACAATCTCAAGGAGGGGACAATGTGGGAGAGCAGCGAATTGGAATAATCAGGTCTCAAGGGAATAGGGTTTGGAAGACGGTAACACCAGCAGCTGAGCTGAGACAAGGTGAAGTCAGATAATGTCATGGAATTGAAAATCCTGGTCTTAGTGAACGGCACAAAGATGAGGAGTGAAGGTGACCTCTGGGTGAAAAGTGATGTCACAGCCATGAAAACCAGCTTAAACTCAAGCTGAGATAACAAGGTGTAGAGCTGGATGACCACAGCAAGCCAAGCAGCATCATAGGAGCAGGAAAGCTGACGTTTCGGGTCTGGTCCCTTCTTCAGAATTGAGCGAGGGGAGGGGGACTCTGGAATAAATAGAGAGAGGGGGAGGCATTGATGGAAGATGGATAGAGAAGCAGATAGGTAGAGAGAAGATGGAGAGGTCAAGGAGGTGGGGATGGAGCCAGTAGAGGTGAGTGCAGGTAGAGAGTTGGGATGGGGGTTGGTCAGTTGAGGGTCAAGCTGTTGGCAGGAAGATGGATGGAGTCAGCAGCTAGGGTATGGACTTTTTAACAGAGAGCATCAATGGTGGCTTCAGTATTCCCAATGAACAGAGTTCTGGGTGTCGGTTACACGGTCAGGTAATTGCACAGCAGTGGGGGATTTGGGAGGTGGGGGGTTGGTGATGTTGAGCTGGGGACAGTTGTTGTACATATGGAAACCATTGCTCTGTCTCTGGATGGTGTCAACAAGGGGCTTCATGTAGATGGTAAATAAGAGGGAACAAGGATAGATCCTTGAGGTACAGCAGGGGTAACAGTGCAGGAGCAGCAGGGGAAATCATTGCAGGGGATTGACTGGCTCAATCAGAAAGAGAGGAACAGAACCAGGGTGGGCACTCCCCCCACTGCCCCAGTGCGATGACAGGGGAACGGGGTTTACAGGGGGATACTGTGGGCTCCACATCAAAGTCTGCAGACAGGTCTAGAATTTGAATGCAGAATACAGGGTTAATGACAGGATTCTCGGCAGTGTAAAGGAACAGAGGGATCTTGGGGTCCACGTCCATAGATCCCTCAAAGTTGTGACCCAAGTTGATAGGGTTGTAAAGAAGGCGTATGGTGTGTTGGCTTTCATTGGCAGGGGAATTGAGTTTAAGAGCCATGAGGTTATGCTGCAGCTCTATAAAACTCTGGTTAGACCACACTTGGAATAGCGTTTTCAGTTCTGGTCACCTCACTATAGGAAAGATGTGGAAGCCTCAGAGAGGGTGCAGAGGAGATTTTACCAGGATGCTGCCTGGACTGGAGGGCAGGTCTTATGAGGAAAGGTTGAGGGAGCTAGGGCTTTTTTCACTGGAGCGAAGAAGGATGAGAGGTGACTTGATAGAGGTGTACAAGATGAAGAGAGGCATAGGTAGAGTGGATAGCCAGAGACTTTTTCCCAGGGCAGAAGTGACTATTACAAGGGGGCATAATTTTAAGGTAATTGGAGGAAGGTATAGGGGTGATGTCAGAGGTAGGTTCTTCACACAGAGAGCGGTGGGCGTGTGGAATGTGCTGCCGGCGGTGGTAGTGGAGGCAGATACTTGAGAGACTTTTAAGTGACTCTCGGATAGGCGCATGGAGGATAATAAAATGTAGGGTATGCAGGGTAGATTGATCTTAGAGTAGGATAATAGGTCAGCACAACATTGTGGGCCGAAGGGCCTGTACTGTGCTATGTTCTGTGTTCCATGTTTCTATGTTTTCGTATCATCTGCGTGACAGAAGAGTTTCGGTTCACGTCATACCTAATAAAAGGCAGGTACTGGAGAAATTAACACATCTGAAAGTTAACACATTGCCAGGACCCCATGAGCTTCAAAAGAAGGAACAGAGTTAACATTTTGGGTCTGGTGACCTTTCCTGAGAAGGGTGTTCTGATCTTCTGAAGAAGGGTCACTGGACTCGAAACATTAACTCTTCCTCTCTTCACAGACGCGGTCAGGTTTGCTAAGCTTCTCCAGCAATTTCTGGATGATCAGAGGATTGGATAGGGTGGACAGTGAGAGCCTTTTTCCTCGGATGGTGACGGCTAGCACGAGGGGACATAGCTTTAAATTGAGGGGTGATAGATATAGGACTGATGTCAGAGGTAGATTCTTTACTCAGAGAATAGTAAGGGCATGGAATGCCCTGCCTGCAGCAGTTGTAGACTCGCCAACTTTAAGGGCATTTAAATGGTCGTTGGATAAACATATGGATGATAATGGAATAGTGTAGGTTAGATGGGCTTCAGATTGGTTTCACAGGTCGGCGCAACATCGAGGGCCGAAGGCCCTGTACTGTGCTGTAATGTTCTATGTTCTATGTTCTGTTTCTGTTTCTGCTTCTGATTTCCAACTTCCACAGTTCTTTGTTTTATTTTGCCAATGATCTCCTCCCTGGAATGTTGAAAGAGAAGGCTACAGAGATTGTAGATGCATTAGAGACCATCATTCAGAAATTCTATTCATTTTACAATGGTGTCTGCAAATTGGGAGGGTATAAATGTAATATGACTTTTTAAGAAAGGAGGGAGAGAATGTGGAGTACGACAGATCTGTTAGCCTGACATCAATAGGAAGAAAGAAAGGAGAATCTGTTCTGAAGGATGTGATTACTGGGTATTAGGAAATAAATGTCTGATTGAGCAGATTCAACATGGACTTATGAAGGAAACCACATTTGACAAGTCTGGTAGGGATCTTTCAGGATGTTACTTGCACAATTGATAAGGTGCAGTGGATTTCCAGGGGACAGTGATAAAATCAGACATAGAATGTTAGTAAATAAAATTGAAACAAATGGGATCGTGGTTAATAACACCCTGTTATGGATTGAGGATTGGTTAATAGGCAGGAAGCAGAGAGCAGGAATAAATGGATTCTCAGGTTGGCAGTCCTGCGACTAGTCGGCTGCCACAAGGATCAGTGATTAGGTCCCAGCTCTATCCATATCAATGATTCGGACATGGGGCCAATTGTGATATTTCCAAATATGTGGATGATACAAAACTGGGTGGGAATGTGAGTTTTGAGGATGATACAAAGAGGCTTTGAGGGGATTTAGACGGTCTGAGTGAGTGGGGACAAGCACAGCAGATGGATATCATGTGGGAAGTGTGAGGTTATTCACTTTGGAAGGAAGAACAAAGTATTTCTGAAATGCTGAGAGATTGGAGAGTGTCAATGTCCAAAGGGACCTAGGTGCCCTTATCCCGAAGTCACTGACAAGGAATTGGGAAGGAAAATGCATGTTAGCCTTTATCACAAGAGAGTTTAAGATCAGGGGTCTTGTTTCAGTTGTATAGACCACTGGTGAGACTGCACCTGGAGTATTGTGAGCAGTTCTGGCCCCCTTGCCTGAGGAAGGAGAGATTTGTCACAGAGGGAGGGTAGCGGAGGCTCATACACTGATTCCTGGGATGGTAGGACTGTCCTGGGAGGAGAGGTCAAGGAGACTGGGCCAATGCACACTGGAGTGTAGAAAAATGAGAGACTATCTCAGAGAAACTTGGGAAATTCTTAAAGGGATAGACGGAATATCTCTGAATTACAGGATTGTTATGATGTAGAAGAAGGCCATTGAGCCTTTTGTATCTGCACTAATTCACTAAATAAGCATCATCACCCTGCACCAATCTCTTGCCTTTTCTCCATTTCCTTCCAAATTTCTTTTAATCCAAATAATCATCCATCCAATCCCCCTCTCGAACACCTCAATGGAACATGCCTGCACCACATTTCCATCCAGCGCGCTCAAGATCCAAACTACTCACTGGGTGAAAAATAGTTCCTCATATCACCCATAATTTGTTTGCACATCACGTTAAATCTATCCCTTTCTCATTCCTATTTCCTGTAGGAACAGCTTCTCCCTCTCCACTCTATGCAGCCCACTCATGATTTTGGAAACATCAATCACATCTTCCCCTCAGCCTTCATCTCTCCAGGAGGATCAGTCACAATGTCTTTAATCCAACCTCATCGCTGAAATTACTTTCCATAAAATCCCTACAGTGTGAAAAAAGGCTGTTTGGCCCATTGAGTCCACACTGACATCTGAGGAGCATCCCACCCAGACCAAACCCCTCCACACTCAATCTCAAATTTCCCCTGGCCAACCCACCCTAACCTGCGCATCTTTGGACTGTGGGAGGAAGCTGGAGCACCAGGAGGAAACCCACACAGACACAGGGAGAATGTGCAAACTCCACACAGACACAGTCACCCGAGGCTGGAATCAAACCTGGGTCCCTGGTGCTGTGAGGCAGCAGCGCTAACCTCTGAGCCACCGAGCTGCCCTATTCCTGGAACCATACTTGTAAATCACATCCTCACTCTCTCCAGTGTATTCGCATCTTTCCTATAAATGTGATATCTACAGTTGTACACCATACTCCAGCTGGGGTCGAACGAGTACCTTATACAAGGTCAATATCCCCTCCCTGCTCTTGTACTCTATTCCCCTGTTAATAAAGCTAAGGGCACTGTCTGCTTTATTCACTGCTTTCTCTACCTGTCCTGCCACCTTCAATGATCGGTGCACATATACCCCTCTGCTCCTGCACCCCCTTTAGAATTGTACCCCCTTGTTTTATAGTTTTTCAATGTTCTTCTGAACAAAATGCATCACTTCACAATTCTCTGCATTAAGCCTCATCTGCCACCCACCCACCCACTGCACCACCTTTCAGAATTGGATGCAGGAAGGGTGTTTGCCCAGGCTGTGGGGTCTAGAACCAGGGGCACAGTCTCAGAATAAAGGACAGAGATGAGGAGAAATCTCTTCACTCAGAGTGGGAATTCTCTACCGCAGACGGCTGAGGGACTTCAGTCATTCACACAGGTCAGGACAGAGGTTCATAAGATATGGAACAAGCAGTAGGCCATTCAGCCCATTGAGTCTGCTCTTCCATTCAATGAGATCATGGCTGATCTGATGATCCTTAAATCCACTTTCATTGCCATAATCCTTGATTCCCTTCCTGATTAAAAATCAGTCTGTCTCAGCCTTGATTCTTTTTCCCCTTTATTCATTAACAAGATGAGAGCATCACTGCCCAGGCAGCTTTTATTGCCCATCCCTAATTGCCCAGAGGGCAGTTGAGTCAACCACATTACCGTGGGGCTGGAGTCACATGTAGCCCAGACCAGGTAAGGATGGCAATTTCCTTCCCTAAAGGACATTAGTGAACCAGATGAGTTTTTCCAACAATCAGCAATGGATTCATGGTCATTGTTCCAGATATTTTATCAAATTCAAACTCCACCATCTGCTGCGGTAGGATTCGAATACGGGTCCCCAGAACATCACCTGGGTCTCTGAATTAACCAGCGATAATACCACTGGGCTATCACCTCCCACATATACTTAGTGACCCAGCCTCGACAGTCCTTTGCGGTAGACAATTCCTGACATTTTCTCTCCTCTTGAGGTAAGAAAAATGATCTAGAATGATCTAGAATCGCAGGGTAGGCTGGAGGAACTGAATGGCCTGCTCCAGCTTCTATATTCCAATGTTCTTATTCGGCTTTCTCCTGATCTTGTTAAAATCAACATCAAGTGTCATCGACTTCCAGCTCACCAGCTCCGCGCCCCCATCACTAACCTCACAACAACCAATTTAGTTCAAGCCACTATTCCTGCTTCTCCCAGGGTCGATCCCTGACTGTGGCATCTTTCTGAAAGTCGGTGAAATTTGGACCGATATATTGAGGAAAACCCATCACCAGAAAAATGAGTCTCTGGGTTTAAGCAAAGGCTTAAAGGAAAAACAGGACCTGTGGAAGGCAAATGGTGAAACCATTGAAAATATGAGGAATGGTCAAAAAATGGTTAAACATAAAGGACCAACTAACATTTTAAACCAAACAAATCACTGTGAACAGTGAATTCTCACATGTCCCTTTGGCACTTTGCCAATTCACTTCAATTCCTCTGGTCACTGACCCTCTTGTCACTGGATAACAGGCTCTCTTTATTTATTCTGTCAAAGCCCTTCATCATTTTGAATGACCCTATTTAATCTCCCCTTAACTTTCTCTGCTCCTTAACTTCTCCAGCCTATCTACGTAAACAGAGGCTCTCGGAATGACAATAGATTAACAATGCAGCGGCCACAGGAGTTTAACTCCCTCGCTGGAAAGTTGTGAATTACAATTCTAGCCACTCTGGAGATGGCAGAATTCAGAAAGCCAATAGACCAGCTCATGTCCATCAGGGAAGTGTTCCTCCTGCTCTGTATATAATCCCAGCCCAATGTAACATAGTCAATTCTCAATGCTTTATGGAGATGGGATTAATGATGGTCTTGTCAAGAACAAGTGACAGGAAGCACCTGAGGTACAATGGAGAAGAAGGAGCTGGGAGGTGGATTGGAATAATGGGGGAGATCCTTTAGAGAGCCAGCACAGACTCATGGAGACACATACATTCTCGCTGCGCTGTGAGGTTTGAGGAATATGTTGTGCCAAGTTTTGGGAATACGTGGTGGAGAGTGGACATTCCTACAATGGATACATCAGTTCCAATGGTTTTTTCCCAGTCAGGGGCGAGGCAGCAGCTGGTGCTGACCCCCAGAGACACAGCTCTGACCAGCAGTGAAAGGGGGCTGCCTCAGTCTGAGCTTGGGAAATGGAGAGATGGCCCAATCAGGTTAAAGAGGTCATGACCTCACTTCCAGCCGCACAGTGAGTCAGGAAAAAGAACCAACTACATTAATTTAGTTACCTAATGTCCTCAGGGCACCAATAGGTCTCACAATGAGGTATTTCTACATGACAGTCACTGTGACAATACACAACATACTACAGTTAGTTTGCACACAGCAAGATCCCACAAAAACAATGGAAGAACTAACAAGATAATTGGTTAGAATGGTGCAGGGTCTCAGATACTGGCTTGGATGGTCCGATGGAGGTGATCCACCCACTGCTCTTCTCCAGAATACTGGGCATGGATCTTCTAGAGGCTGATAGACCCTTACTATAACGACTGACCTGAAAGACAGCACATCTGACACTGCGGCACTCCCTCAGTACCTACCCTCCGACAGTGCCCACTCCCTCAGCACTGACCCTCCGACAGTGCCTGCTCCCTCAGTACCTACCCTCCGACAGTGCCCACTCCCTCAGCACTGACCCTCCGACAGTGCGGCACTCCCTCAGTACTGACCCTCTGACAGTGTGGCACTCCCTCAGCACTGACCCTCCGACAGTGTGGCACTCCCTCAGCACTGACCCTCCGACAGTGTGGCACTCCCTCAGTACTGACCCTCCGACAGTGCCCACTCCCTCAGCACTGAGCCTCCGACAGTGCGGCACTCCCTCAGTACTGACCCTCCGACAGTGCGGCACTCCCTCAGCACTGACCCTCCGACAGTGTGGCACTCCCTCAGCACTGACCCTCCGACAGTGTGGCGCTCCCTCAGCACTGACCCTCCGAAAGTGTGGCACTCCCTCAGTGCAGCCTAGGTGTTATGCTCATGTTCAAATGGAAGCTTCAGTCTTGGAGGCAGATCTACAATCCACCGAGGTACGGCTGTGGAAATAATGTTTTAGAATGTTCTTCCGTTGGCAAAGGCGAACAATAATCCCTCCTTCTGAATAGAGGATGGCTCATAAGAAATTAAATTTCAAAGCCTGTGAAACCAGCTTGAAATTGGGTAGATGTTTTGAACTTGCTTTATGAAATCTCAACTCTATCTCGCTACAGGGCACCCGGACAAGATAAGATTCACTGTGTAATCCCTTAGGAAATGAACAAGGAAATCGCAGATGCCTGTTTAAATTTTCAGTTACTCTATAGCTCAAGGGCAATGTCAGTGAACTGGATAATGACTATTGAAACTTCAATTATTTTGCTTTTAATGTCACTTTTGCATCGGTAAAATATTTGTTTTCTTTTGTATACCACACAGACTCCAGACCAGAGCCGCCTGTATATTTAAGACAGTCACATGACATTGTGACACATGACCTTCTGTTACATTTGCCTGTATCACCCTCTGTCGCTCTCTCAGTGCAATGGGGTCAGTCAGGTTCGTGTGAACTTTACAGTCACATCAGTAAGCACAGACCCTCCGCCCCCAAATATATTTATAAGTTTGTGATATTATAGCCTCACTAATAATTTGTTGTAAATAAACGTCAGGCAGCTGGCTCAAAAAGAACCTGACTCTGTCCTATGTACCACATGCAGTGACATACAGAGACCACAAACAGTGTCAGTCTCTATACGAGTAATCAGTTCACATTTTACTTCCACCTTTCCATGTTGCTGAACCCCTTTCTCGTTGAACTGATGCAATCCCATTTGGAACATTAACCCAGTTCCAGGCTCACATGTTACGTGAGGCCTCACAGTGTTCTGTATTACACAGATCTCCTGGTGTTGTATTCAAACACGTCCATCTAATCTTCTAACTATTACCCCCATTCCTGAGTGAGCAGATACTGCACACTGGCAGCTTCTGTTCACCCTGTTCCACTCTGCCATCGTTTTAAAATTTCTTGCTGTTTAATTTATGTTGTTGTAATATTGAAAAAGATCCAATTATTTTACTCATTGCAAGGACCTGTGTTTCCTTTTTGTTCCAGCGTCTCCTTATCCTGTGGGTCCTGTTGAACTGAAAATGGTTTACTTTCGCACTTTGCAAATTCTGCATCTGCGTCATAGAATCAGAGGGAGGCTATTCAGCCCACCATACCTGTCCTGCACTCGTCATTTCTAAAAGTTGTACATTTGATTCCAAACTCCCTGCTCTTTCCCCAAGTTCCTCTGATTGTTTCTCGCCAGGAATTTATTCCATTTCCTTTTGAAAGTTCTGAATGAATCTGATTCATCTGCCTGTTCACATTTGCGGAGTTTCCTGGAATCTTAACACAAGTCAATCTCAGTGCTAGTAAGATCCCGGAAGTTTGGAACATCAATGATTTATTACAAACAGAGCGACAAAACCGTGGTCTCCTCAATCATTTGCCTCTATCAATCAAATTTATCATTCCATGTGCATGTGTGTGTGTGTCTCTGTGTGTGTGTTTGTGTGTGTGTGTGTCTCTGTGTGTGTGTGTGTGTGTGTGTGTGTGTGTTTGTGTGTGTGTGTCTTTGTGCGTGCCTGTGTGTATCTGTGTATGTGTGTGCGTCTGTGTGCGTCTGTGTGTGTGTGTGTGTGTGTGTGTGTGTGTATATATGTGTATGTGTCTGTGTGTATGTGGTGGGGGGAGATGTTGTGGTGGGGGCAAGTGCGGTTGCTGATGATAGGGGGTCGAGGACGATGACTTGGGTTGGGAGGAGGTCTCTACCTCAACATCGCAGGGAAACAAAGATGGCCACTGAACAGCAGGACAGACTTGAGGGGCTGAGTGGCCTCCCATGGCCTCATCAGGAACACATTCCCAGACATAGCAAGAAGTCGAGTCATCTTGCTGGTCTTTTATTTATAACTTCCTGTAAAAAATTCCTCACTGAACCTTGATGTGGATTTTGGTTCCTTTCGTTGTATTTTCACGGCAAAATATAATTCACAATAAAAACTAGAAAGGTTTTCTGGCTGCAGATTCTTCAACAATGTCAAACAGAGATTACACTGAAACAGACTGAAGCTTTAAGATGAAACACTCGGGAAAAGAAACGATATATGGAGTCTGAAAAAGTGAGTTCCTTGGATATATTATGCTCATTTACATCATTGTAAATTTGTGTATTTGAATCAGATTGGGAGGGCATTCAGGCATAAATTGGCTTTGTTAAATGAGCAAGATTTTGCAGTAATTTCAGATTTAAGCCCCAAGTATGAACAAAAATTTGAGTTTGTATAGCACCTTTAATACAGTATAGCGCCCATAGCTGCTTCCCAGCATTAATTACCAAAACTTAATTAACACCAAGTCACATAAAGAAATATGGTTCCAATCACCAAAGCTTTGGCCAAACTGGTATGACCACATAAAACAGGAGCAGAAATAGACCATTCAGCCCTTCAAACCTGTTGCACCATTCAGTAAGCTCATGGCTGAACAATCTGCATATCGAATTTCACTATCTCACCTAACCCCAATAACCCTGCACTCCCCCGTCTAACAAGAATCTATTCACTTCTGTGTGAAAGATATTTCATAATCTCACCCCCACTTGCCTGCTGAGCCAGACAGTCCCAGAGATACATAACCTACTGAGAGTGAAAAAAACACTCCCTTCATCTCTGTCATAAAAAAGCATTTAAAACAGCGCTGCCTACTGCTGGACTGACCCACAAGAGGAAGCATCCTTCCCAAATACACCTTGTTCAGACCATTCAGGACCTGATACACTTCAATCAAATCACCCCTAACTCTCTACACTCCCATTGGAAACCAGTCCAGTCTGTCCAACCTTTCCTCACCCAGGGATCAATCCAGTAAATGCTGTCTCAACCCCTTCCAATACACTTACATCTTTCCTTAAATAAGGAGACCAAACACAGTATTTGAGATGTAGTCTCACCAATGCCCTGTATAGCTGAAGCATAACACCCTGACTTTCCTGTTCAATTCCTCATGTAATAAAGGATAGCATCTCATTAGTCTTCTTAATCACATGTTGTAACTACAGATTAACATTTTGTAACCCATGCACTGGAGCACCTTGATCCCTCCATACCATTGAAGTAATGCTATTCTTTTTAGTACATCCTGTCCAAGGGGGTAATTTCACATTTCCCCACATTACACTGCATCTACCAGATGTTTGCTCTCTCGCACAACCCGTTCATATCCATTGTCAACTTCCTCTTGTCTTCTTCACAATATACTTTTCCTGTGCTGTGGTTGGTTGGCTCGCCGAGCTGGTTCGTTAGTTCACAGACGTTTCATTACCCTGCAGCAGTGCAGCCTCCAATGAAGCGCTATTTTGTTTTCCCGCCTGGTATCTAAACTCTGGGGTCTGTTGGATTTGATTACCTCATTTCCGGTTTTCCTTCGCAGTGGTGTGTATGCAGAGTCTAGTTCTACATGTTTGTTGGTGGCCTTCTTGGTGGAGAACCAGGCCTCTAGGAATTCCCGTGCTTGTCTCTGTTTGGCCATTCCTAAGATCCAGGTGTTGTCCCAATTGAACTGGTGGTTCTCCTTGTCTGTGTGAATGGAGTTGAGTGAGTATTGGTCCAAACTTTTTGTTGCTAGTTGATGTTCATGTATTCTTGTGAGCGACAAACATTACATTGGACAGACACAAGGAAACTGGCCACAATAAACCTGGTCTGCATGGGCAAGTTAGGCCGAAGGGCCTGTGTCTGTGCTGTATAACTCTATAACAGTGTGGGTTCAATTCATGCACTGGCTGAGATTACCACAAAGGTTCCACCTTCTCAACCTCTCCCCTAGTGTGAGATACGGTGACTCTCGGTTAAACCAACACCAGCCTTGTCTATCTAATGACAGAGTCTGTCCTATGGTCTGGTAAGACTATAGTGATGACTTGTGTATTGGGTCACAATCACTACATCCTTTAGCATGTTAAACCTCAAACAGCTGCTTGGCAAAAGGCAGATTTTTATTCAGTTCAAACTTATTACTGAAACATTACAAGTGCACAGTCCTACGACATGTCCTCATGGTCAATAGAGGTAACAAGGTGTAGAGCTGGATGAACACAGCAGGCCAAGCATCATCAGAGGAGCAGGAAGGCTGACGTTTTGGGCCTAGACCCTTCTTCAGACCCTTTCTTTTTCTGAAGAAGGATCTAGGCCCCAAACGTCAGCCTTCCTGCTCCTCTGATGCTGCTTGGCCTGCTGTGTTCATCCAGCTCTGCACCTTGTTATCTCAGATTCTCCAGCATCGGCAGTTCCTGCTATCTCTCATGGTCAATAATTGTCTCTTTATATAATGCCAACATTTATAGTGTTCAAACAATAAATGCTTTCTATCTGTATATCCTTACCCTAAATCTGCACAAGTGACACAGCACAGCCTGAGATTTCCATGAATACATGAGAAACAAGTGTACAGTGGGCCATTGCACCCCTCCAACCCATCATCATATTTAATTAGATTATGACATTCTGTACTTCATTCCAGAACCCTTAATCTCCTGATCAACAAAAATTTATCAATCTCTGTTTGGAAATTTCAAATTGATTCGTACCTCGGGGTCATTTTAGCATTTTAAGGAGAGAGTTCAGATTTCCATTGGCCTCTGAGTGAAGAAATGTTTCCTGACATGGTTTAATGTCTGACTGGAGAAATGGCTCAGCTGACAATGCATCACTGTCTCAGCATGGTCCAGTGTCTCTGGACTGGGACTCAGACCAGGAACTACCCAGCCCCTCTGCAACAGTGCCACACACTGCACCGAAGCAATGAAACACGGTCAGAGTGCATCTGAGAAAGGAACTGGCAGCAACGAGCTGGTACAGTGTGTGCCAGAGTTAGTACAATTACAACAAATTCTTCTCTCGCAGATCATCTGCTGAAGAAGTTCAATATCCCGCCAGCTCAGTGACATCAAATCTTGGTTTTGTGTGATTCTGCCACTTTCCTTGGCTGGACAGAAGGGATTTTCAGACATTTGCTTCACTAATCATGTGAAGACAATCCAATCTGTTTTCAGGCAATGAGGTTGCGCTATGCACTCACAGTCAGGTCAAATTTCTGCAAGATTGTGGGTTTTCTCAATCTACATGCTCTGATGCAGAGTCAATGTTTTACTTAGAGCTACAGAGAATCTCCAACGCTGACTTGAGCCCTTCAGCCCAGCTGGTTCATGCTGGTTTTTACTGTCAATCGTCCTCATCCTATCAGCAGATCTTATTCCTTCCCTACTCACTCTCAATGCTGTGTAATAGGGACCTCAATGGTTCCGTGTGGGAATGAGTAGAGGGTAAAACCTACTTCATGAGCAAGTTTTAGGTCATCTATCTTGTCGTACACAATGCCAACTTCAAAGATGTGACACTGGGACATAGGAATGGGAGGAGGCCATTCAGCCCATGCCTGCCATTCAAAGTGCCACTTTCCCACACTAACCCCAAATCCATTGATGTCATTAGTCTCCAGGAACCTATCAATTTCTGACTTGCACTTCTCAATTCCAACAGTTCACCACCTTCTGAGTGAAGAAACTCCTGTTCACCTTAAATACCCCTTACCATGAGATTCTGATACCTGCTCCCAGATTCACCAGCCACTGGAAGCATTCTGCCTATATCCATCTTGCTGCGCCCTGCGAAACAGTACAAGCTGTATTCTTATTGTGGAGCGTTCCATATTCAAATAATTTGCTGCTTTGAGAATCTTCTCTTAAAGTCTGTATCCCATTTATTAACAACAATTTTCCATTTCTGTGGAGAGAAATGGAGTGAACGTTTCAGCTCAGTGAATTTCAGCAGGGCTGGTTTCTCTCTCCAGATGCTGAGATTTTCCAGGATTTATTTTTCTTATTTCAGATCTCCAGCCTCTGCATTATTCTATTCATGGCGCCTGGTTCTGGTCTCTCTGAAGTTGGAAACGTTTTGACGACACCTTCCCTGTGATAGCCCTTGGCACATTTGCAGGCCTCCTTAGTGGGATGTGCTGCTAAATTAAACCTTCCAACATCTCACCGCTGACACTATATAGTATGAGCTGCTGGAGATTTGGTCATTATCAGGTCGGTTTGTTGTCCCTTGGGTTGGGATCTCCAGGGCCTGCTCTGTCCCCGTGTGGCAGAACAATACCCACCTTGTAATTTCATGACAGGAAGCCCTTTTCTTAAACAAGAAGTAGTTGATTGAGTGACAGCAGCTCGGTACAAAGGTACAACACACATTGTTATAGGGACTGAGGGTGATGTCGGTCACTGCCCTCTCTCCATTGAACTGTTCTGCCACCAAAGTCCTTACGACATCATCAGTATTGGGTGGAGCTTAATGCAACCTCCGACTTTAACACATTGATAGCCAACACCATATTCAGCATTCCCCACCCATGGCCCCCTCCCCTCACTCAACCGTCACTCTTCTGGACCGTTCTAGCATTGAATGGTGGAGACCACTACTATTTCTTATGCCCAGAGTTTTATCGCAGTGACATAAGGATGGTCGCTTGGTGTGACCCCAGTATTGACAGGTCCAAGGACTTAGCCCAATCTCATCACGACCGGCCATATTCGGGTCTCTGGACTCTCCTAGCTCTTCGCTGTTAACACTAAGTAGCTCATACACTGACATTCAGTCTTTCACTCACTGGTTGAGATTTTCCTCTTTCAGAACTTTTGAAGGTATTTCACTCTTTTTTCAATAGGTGTTTATTTAAAGGAAGCATTGGGAGCCAACCATTTGTAAGCCCTCATTTATAAACATCGTGTTTACTGAGCCTGGATTGGGCTGTCACTGGATCTTTGCCAAATGATGTGGGAATGAAATATTCATCCTTAATAGCAGTTGAAGGGCTGGAGTTGAAATTCAAAGGGATGCTGCCATCTAAAGAACAATATTTGATCGGGTCATCTAATCATCCCGACAGAAGTATCCTGGAACAAGGGCTCAAAACCCAGTCAGGTCTAAACTGTAATGAACTACATCAATCAGCCCTAACCCAATACCACACATTTTGTTGAAGCTGTCAGTCTTGCACTGATCAGAACATTTACAAGAACACCAATAAAAACGTGGAACAACATTAGATATTGAATGAGAAGAGCCTGCATATTGGTTGACAAGTGCGCTCTTTCTTGCTCGGTAGAGGTGTCGCTATGGGGAATGCATCTGATAGAGTTAAATGCAAAGTTTAGCTCAAATTTAAACTGGGCAAGGTTGATTTAACTATGAACAAAGTTTGGCAGTCAACAGCCAGTTATCGTCTAACTGATGCATTCTCCTTGGCAATGCATTTATAAATAAGAATCAGAAGCATTCTCTCCCTGTGCACTACAGAATGTGGCTCCTCCTATATATTGGTATTTGGTATTGATGTAGAAATTGATATTTCTTGAAAATCATCCTGATGAGTGCCAGATGGAAAATTTCAACAAAATGTGTATTTTTTTCAGCAACGCTCATGTTCTGTAATGACCAAATGATTACCCACAGTTCCACATATTGATGATAAATGCTACAGGGTACCAGCATTGGTCTTCTGGAAAGATATCACGTATTATTTAAATTCATACCTTACTTATTTTAAAATCTCCATTCCTTGCATGTTAGCATCTCTGTCAAGACCAGCATTTATTGACCATCCCTAATTGTCCCTTGAGAAGGTAATAGTGAATACATGTTGTCCACAGGGACACCCACAATGTCCTTAAGGAGGTAATTCCAGGTTTTTGACCCAGTGACACTGAAGGGACAGCGATACGTTTCCAAGTCAGGATGGTAAGTGACTTGGAGGGGAACTTGCAGGGGATGGTGTTCCCATGTATCTGCTGCCTTTATCCCTCTAGATGGAAGTGATCATGGGTTTGAAAGGTGCTGTCTGAGGATTTTTGGTGAATTTCTGCAGTGCATCTTGTAGATAGTAGACACTGCTGCTGCTGAGCGTCGGTGGTGGAGGGAGTGGGATGTTGAAGGTGGTTAATGGAGTGTCAATCAAGCAGCTACTTTGTCCTTGTTGAACGGAACATGGATATATTTGACATTTTCTCAAGGGAGTAAGATTTCCACCAAATTAAATGTTTGCTATTAAAACAACATCCACTGTAACATATATTGATATGAAAATAGTACAGTTGTCCTTTCATCTTGACAAGATTCAACGTGCTGTGTGTTTGTTGGGGGATCCGGTTATCGCACAGCTCCCTGCTGTGTATCATCTATTTATTACTGTTTTGTCACCACTCCAGTCTGCTGACACATGTTCACAGCATGCTCTGCACTGCGCCAAGTCTGCTGATCATATCACACAAACGCAGTCACATTCACTGTCAAAATGTTAACGCGTTTCTGCCAAAAATGATTGGAACAGAAATCTAGCTGTCACTCACACTCACCGTCTTATTTACTCTGCATGTACAACGCAAGTGCTTCGTATTGACAATGTCATTGCAGGCTAGCTGCCTGACTGGTGAGACAAAGGTGGATTAGAACTCCATGGTTAGGGAGCCAAGAATCAGAGGACACATTTCAAAATAAGGAATAGACCACTTAGGACCAAGATGCAGAGAAATCTATTTAATCAGAGGGTGTGGATCCTTGGAATTCTCAACCCCAGAGGACAGTGGAAGCTCAGGGAGGAAGCTTTCCAGCCCCTGATTGGTGTGGGCAATGGTGAGACATTAAGGAAAGTTGGGTGAGATGTACAGTGAGGGCCTTCTCAATGTTCAGATCAAAAAGATCCATTTTCCAATCGGGCGTTGGTCGGTGAGGTGGGATCCTCACTTGTGAGCAATGAGCAGCCAATCAGCATGGATTATAACTCATCATCTGCCCATCATCCTGATATGCCAGGAGTTCCCAAACATGGAAATCCGGTCGGATCCCCAGAGACTCCAGCTCCTTGGTTGCTTCTCTGGACCTCCATCTCGGAAACCCAATCCCAACCATTGGAGGGGTGATAGCCAAGTGGTATTATCACCAAACTATTAGTTCAGAAACTCAGGTAATGTTCTGGGGAGAGATAGTAGGAACCGCAGATGCTGGAGAATCTCTGATAACAAGGTGAAGAGCTGGATGAACACAGCAGCCAAGCAGCATCAGAGGAGCAGGAAAGCTGACATTTCGGGCCTAGACCCTTCTCCTGAAGAAGGGTCTATGCCTGAAACAGGAGAAGGGTCTAGGCCCGAAATGTCAGCCTTCCTGCTCCTGTGATGCTGCTTGGCCTGCTGTTTTCATCCAGCTCTACACCTTGTTATCTAATGTTCTGGGGACCTGGGTTTGAGTGCCACCACAAGCAGATGGTGGAATTTGAATTCAATGAAAACAATTTGGAATTAAGAATTCACTGATGACACTCACTGTGCTGCTATGTGCATACACAAAGCCACAGAGCTTGTCATGGTGACCAGTCAAGGGGGTGGATGTACAGCATGGAGATATGTCAGTCTCGCATAGACACCAAGCACCAACAGCTGATGCAGTAAACACACAGCACATGCTTCAACCAAACAGCCATGTCTCAAAGTTAAAGGAGAGTATGCCTCTGTCATTTCAAGGGAGACACCATTCAGTCAGGGGGTCCAGCAGAGACAGTCAGTCAACGGCAGCCTTTATCAACAACTATCTCTTTGCAACATGACTGGTGCTACATTCATAACAATAACATCCTGGTCAAAGTTCCATGTCAAGGCTTTCCATGGCCCTTTGTGTTGGAATGGTCTATCTCCCTCTTTGCATTTGTGAGGGATGTGAATGCTGACGGATCTGCTTCTTATGTTGGCCCCTCGAGAAGGTGGTGGTGAGCTGCCTTCTTGAACCACTGCAGTCCATGTACTGAGGGTTGACCCACAATGTCCTTAAGGAGGGAATTCCAGGATTTTGACCCAGTGACACTGAAGGAACAGCGATATGTTTCCAAGTCAGGATGGTGACTGGCTTGAAGGGGAACTTGAAGGTGGACGTGTTCCCATGTATCTGCTGCCCTTGTCCTTCTAGATGGAAGTGATCATGGGTTTGGAAGGTGCTGTCTGAGGATCTTTGGTGAATTTCTGCAGTGCATCTTGTAGATGGTACACACTGCTGCTACTGAGCGTCGGTGGGGGAGGGAGTGGATGCTTGTGGATGTGGTGCCAATCAAGCGGCTGCTTTGTCCTGGATGGTGTCAAGCTTCTTGAGTGTTGTTGGGGCTGCACCCATCCAGGCAAGTGGGGAGTATTCCATCACACTCCTGACTTGTGCCTTGTAGATGGTGGACAGGCTTTGGGGAGTCAGGAAGTGAGTTGCTCGCTGCAGTATTCCCAGCTTCTGGCCTGCTCTTGTAGACACTGTGTTAATGTGGTGCGTCCAGTTGAGTTTCTGGTCAATGGTAACCCCCAGGATGTTGATAGTGAGGGATTCAGTGATGTTAACACCATTGAATGTCAAGGGGCGGTGGTTAGATTGTCTCTTGTTGCTCATGGTCAGAGCCTGGCATTTGTGTGGCGTGAATGTTACTTACCACTTGTCAGTCCAAGCCTGGATATTGTCCAGATCTTGTTGCATTTGAACATGGTCTGCTTCAGTAACTGAGGAGTCGCGAATGGTGCTGAACATTGTGCGATCATCAGCGAACATCCCCACTTCTGACCTTAGGATGGAGGGAAGGTCATTGATGAAGCAGCTGAAGATGGCTGTGTCTAGAACACTACCCTGAGGAACTCCTGCAGAGATATCCTGGAGCTGAGATGATTGACCTCCAACAACCGCGGCCATCTTCCTATGTGTCAGGTATGACTCTAAACAATGGAGACTTTGCCCTTGATACCCATTGATTCCAGTTTTGATAGGGCTCCTTGATGCCACACTTGGTGGAATGCAGCCTTGATATCATGGCCGTCACTCTCACCTCACCTCTGGAATTCAGCTCTTTTGTCCATGTTTGATCCAAGGCTGTAATGAGGTCAGGAGCTGAGTGGCCCTGGCGGAACCCAAACTGGCCGTCACTGAGCAGGTTATTGCTGAGCAGGTGCTGCTTGATAGCACTGTTACTGACACCTTCCATCACTTTACTGATGATCGAGAGGAGACTGACGGCGGGGTAATTGGCCCGGTTGGATTTGTCCAGACCACATTCTACCAGATGATTGGACAGGCTTCAAAGATAGCGCCAGCACCAGAGAGCTAGCCGGTGGTGAGTGGAAGATTCAGGCTAACACTGGATGCTTGGTGCCACAGGGGAACAGTAACTCATAAATGGGGAGGGATTGGGACAATAGCACGAGAAAGCTCACTGGGATGTGTGCGCAGCCTTTGTGCATTGACCCATTTCTAAATACCAATGGGATACTGCAGGGTAAAGAACGATCCATACCGATGGGCTGAATGACCTACCTCTGGTCCGATGTTTCTGCCTGAGATGGGAATGCTCTGGTGGTGTTTCGTTCTGGTTCATCTGAAGAGTAAATGGAAGTGCAATGTTACATTGCACGGGGGAACCATGGGAGGGACCCCCTGACAGAGTCTCAATGCGGAACAAGCTCTGAGTGACAGCAGAAGGAGTTTGCAACAGAAACCATCGAGCCACCTCCGAAACACACTCAGGCCGCTTCCTCCAGAGAAGTGCAGCCAGGGGAGGATAGTATTGGATACACACTTTGTGTGTGTGTGTGTGTGTGTGTGGGGGGAGGTGGGGGGGGGGGGGGGGGGGCACGGGGGCGGGGGGGGCGTGAAATCAGCACCACCCATGTCCCACAGTGCGATCCCTGACTGGGGGCAATAACCTTTACATCTAACCACCTCCCCTCCACCCCCCCCCCTCCCCCACTTCATGGTCACTGTTTGCAGATGTTACAAAGTGCTCAGGAGTCAACTCTTCAATACTTTACTCGTCACGTTAAAAAAGAGACTTGCATTTATATAGTGCCTCTAGTGGCCTCATAATATCCCAATATACTTTACAACAAATTAATGACTTCTGAAACGTAGGCAGTACTATATAACAAAGCCAGCAGCCAATTTACACACAGCAAGCTCCCTCGAAGCAGCATCGTGATAATGACCACACCCTTCAGTATTGTACAGAGGATTACATTGTCTGTGATGTCCTGGTTGGAAGGGGTCGGGATAAGGAAGGTGGTTTCTGTGTGACCCAGAGCAGGTCTCTCTGTCTCACTGGGATCGTGCCCATGTCCTTTGATTCTCCAACAGCAGCAATGTCCAAATGTAGCCAACTGATGGCAGCTGACCCTCCTGGAGCGTGAAGCAGTGCTGGCCGTGTTGCCAGAGTTTGAGGTGCATTGTGCAGGCAAAGTGCAGCCTCAGTTGGTTTTGTTTGAGTTGGTTTTTGCTGACTGTAAATAAAAGTTCATCTTTGCAATTGTCTAAATGCGATGCTCTCCAACTGGACTCTCAAAGGCGCTGGCTCTCTCGTAAGCCTTGGGGTCAGAGCAGCAGTGTTTTAGAGGGTGATATGATGGAATGCAGCTAATAAGAGGTAAACTATGTGCGTGGTGTTTAAACAGTGAGTAACATGAGAGAATGCAGTTGTTTGGATGTAGGAGTGCAACTTGCGCCGACTATGTTCTGTGGCTTTGTGATTGCTGTACCATTATGTTCCTGGTGAGGGGCAATGCCACACTGATCGCCAACACTTGTCTGGTTGCACAGCATGGAGTACAATGGGGCGGAACTGGATGGGAGGGACACTGTGGAGCCAAGGTCAGTAGTTAATGTGGTGAGTTTAGTAAAATACAGTGAGAAATCTCACTAGGCCTCATGGCAAAAACCCTCCATTAAAGCTGGCACAACTTGCACTTAGCGAAAAAACACAAGGCTTAGCCCACTGTCCGGTCACTTTCTCACTGGGGCATCTGGCTGAGCCAGCTGCGTTGCCAGGTTACACACACAACAGTAATGACTGCATTTCAAGAAGAAGTGCACAGATTACAAAATTGTTCGGGACCTCTTGAGATTAAATCAGACACACAACAGCAAATAGAACTGGTTAAACATTTGATGGGGAAAGGGCCTGGGCATGTGACTAATTAGATAGATCGTTCAAAGAGGTACAACGGGCTGAATGGCCTCCTCTTGTGCTGGATCATTCACTGATTGCGTGGCACTACACTGCATCAAGACAAGCCCATTCCATTCTTTCCCCGTAATCATACACCTACACGGATCATTGAAACATCTATTCACTATAAACCACAAAAAGTTTTTCTTTATTTTCCATTATGTGTGAAAGACAACTGCGGTTCACCTTTTACAGGACTACAACATTTCATTACAATTCCCTTTGCAAAACCTCTTGATAAACCAAAGGCTATTGTTGTAAGACCTTGTAATAAATCCCGTGTCACAGTGATTGGCTCTGTGAAATGAATTTCAAATTGACAGAAAATGGAAATCTTACAGACACAACACTTGGGCAATTTGCCAAAAGAACAAGGTGTAAATTCTGTGGTTTTTAAACTATCAAGGATTTGCTTTTTAAATAAGAAGAAGTTACATTTCTGAAACAGCTCATCACATCCCTCAGGGACGTGCTTCAAGGACAATGGCTGACTTTAAAATAATTGGAGAATGTAGCAGACATTGTGCAGGCAGGTGTCACTGAGAGTTAATCTGATGGCCGAGCACTCAGATCCTGTGCAGACCCACTGGTGGAGGTATTCACTAACATCTTCAACCTCTCCCTCCTTTAACCTGAATCCCCACCTGCTTCAAGAAGACCATCCTCATCCCGGTACCTAAGAAATCACATACAATGTGCCATAGTGACCATCGCCCAGTGGCTCTGATCTCAATAATCATGAAGTGCTTTGAGAAGCTGGTCATGGCTCACATCAACTCCAGTCTCCCAACTCCCCTCGATCCCCTACAATTTGCCTACCAACATAATAGATCCACAGCGATGCCATTTCCCCAGCCCCGCCCTTATCCCTGGAACATGTGGACAACAAAGACACCTACGTCAGACTCCTGCTCAGTGACTACAGCTCTACCTTCAGCGCCATTATCCCCTCCAGACTGATCTCAGAGCCCTGACCTTGGTCTCGGCTCCGCCGTCTGCAACTGGAACCTCAGCTTTCTGACCCACAGACCGCAATCAGTGAGGATCGGTAACTGCACCCCCTCCACAATAACAGTCAGCACTGGAGCCCCGCCCCCAGGGATGTATCCTCAGCTCCCTCCTGTACTCCCTGTGCATCCACCCCCTACTGTACTCCCTGTGCATCCAGCCCCTACTGTACTCCCTGTGCATCCACCCCCTACTGTACTCCCTGTGCATCCAGCCCCTACTGTACTCCCTGAACACCCAGCCCCTACTGTACTCCCTGAACACCCAGCCCCTACTGTACTCCCTGTACACCCAGCCCCATTGCACTCCCTGTACACCCTCCCCCTACTGCACTCTCTGTACACCCAGCCCCTACTGTACTTCCTGTACACGCACCCCCTACT
>JAHRHZ010000020.1:921713-948941 GCA_024137785.1 Ginglymostoma cirratum | reverse complement strand
CTGCTTGACCTGCTGTGTTCATCCAGCCCCATGCTTGTTATCTCAGAAATTGCTGGAACTGTTCTGAGGAAGGGTCACTGGACCCAAAACGTTAATTCTGAAATCTCTCCACAGCTGCTGCCAGACCTGCTGAGCTTTTACAGAAACTTCTGTTTTTGGTCCTGATTTACAGCATCCGCAGTTCTTTTGGGTTTTTTTAGAATGGACAGAATTGGTGAGGAGTTGCTCCTCCAATCACAGGGCTGGTTCTCTCCTGTGCTTACTGCTGATAGGTTCACTAATAAGCCCATCAGCAGCAAAGGTAGGAGAGGAAGAGCCTGTGATAGGAAGAGCAGTGAGCAAGCGAGCGAGTGTGTGGTTGGGACAGACAGAACCGCTTGTTGCAGGGGAAAGGGATTTTGATGGAGCCAGGCGTTGAGTTGGGGATTTTGTTCTGGGCGATGCCTTTTGCCACCCCCAGGGGAGGCGGGTGGCATCGTCTCGTCAGGGTGGTTATGTAGAGGGTGGCTGCAGAAGGAATGGGGGACAAGGGGGCAATGAAGAAGAAAGACAGCAGTTTCAAACTTCTCACCAGAGAAACATTCAGCACCTGGGAGCTGGATTCATTGAGGCAATGAACTCCTTGCACATAAATGTGGAATCTCTAGTTTAAGTCTGTATCAATGAGGTTGGGTCCTTTGGCTGGAATAGAGGACCTGAATATCATTTAAATGGAGGGAGACTCCAGAAAGCTGCAGAACAGACGGATTTGGGAATCCTCATCACAAAAAGCTCCTATTTGAGTTCAATGGGTAATAGGGAAAGTAAAGGAATGTTGTCCTTTATTTCAAAGGGAGTGAGAGAGGCTTTGATAAAACTATAGAAAGCATTGGTTTGGCCAGAACTGGAATACTGTGTACAATTTTAGGCCCTTTGCCTAAGAAACGATATACTGGCATTGGATGCAGTCCAGAGAAGGTTCACTAGGCTGGTCCTAGGTGTAAAGGGGCGGTCTTACGAGGAAAGGTTGAGTCGATTGAGTCTACTTACTGGAGTTGAGAAGAAAGACTGGTGATCTTTGTCAAATGTACAAGATACCCAGGGAGCATGACAGGATAGATGCAGAAAGGCTTGTGGAAGAGTCCATAAGACTATAAGACATAGGAGCAGAAATTAGGCTCTTCGGCCCATCGAGTCTGGTCTGTCTTTCAATCATGGCTGATAAGTTCCTCAGCCCCATTCTCCCGCTTTCTCACCGTAACCCTTGATCCCCTTGATAATCAAGAACCTATCTATCTCAGTCTTAAATGTACTCAATGACCTGATCTCCACAGCCTTCTGTGGTAGTGAATGCCATAGATTCACCAGTCTCTGGCTGAAGAAGTTTCTCCTTATCTCCGTTCTAAAAGGTCTTCCCTTTACTCTAAGGCTGTGCCTGTGGGTCCTAGACTCTCCTACCGATGGAAGAATCTTCCCAACATCCACTCTGTCCAGGACATTCAGTATTCTGTAAGTTTAAATTAGATCCCCCCTCATCTTTCTAAACTCCGATGGGTATAGTCCCAGAGTCCTCAAACATTCCTCATATGTTAAGCTTTTCATTCCTAGGACCATTCTTGTGAGTCTGGGTGTTACATCAAGCTTCAGCAATCAATGCCTGGTTTTGTGCTGTCTGCCTGGATCTCTAAGGCCAGGAGTTGTTTATTGGGAAGTGTGGATGTGCAGAGGGATCTGGGTGTCCATGTTCATCATTCAATGAAAGTAAACAGGCAGCTGCAGCAAACAATTAGGAAGGGAAATGGTATATTGGCCTTCATTGTGAGAGGATTGGAGTTCAGAAGTACGGATGTCTTACTGCATCACTACAGTGATACAGGGGCTTAGTGAGAGTACTGTGTGCAGATTTGGTCTCCTTCCCTAAGACAGGATAGACTTGCAGGGACGATGTGTTCCATGGTTGGGGGACTCTAGAACCAGGAGACACAATCTGTTTAGGACTGAGATGAGGAAACATTTCTTCTCTCAGAGGGTATGAATCTGTGGAATTCTCCGCCTCAGGAGGCCAGGTCACTGAATATATTCAAGAAAGAGACAGCTGCCTTAAAGCCATGGGGGAAAACATGGGAATATGGCATTGAGATGGGAGAGCAGCCATGATCATGTTGAACAGCAAGGCAATGGCCTACGGAACTAGTCCGGCTCCTAGTTTCTGTGTTTTATTCCCAGACAATTGGAGAGTGTTGGCAATCTTCAATCAGCAACGCCGCAGGTGTGAAAACTTTACAAACCTTTCACTCTTCCATTAAATTGACAAGCAGCAGTGACCAGCTGTAAGTGTTAGCAGCCACAGCGATGGGTCACCGTTGCAGGCCATGACTAACAGGAGGCAGCTAGAAAGCTCTTAACCAATTATGGAACAGGGCAGCTGGCATTACAATCAGCTGATTGAAATTCAAAAGGCTGGGAAACTAATTTCAAGAGGAAAGAGAGGAGGTGACAAGGTGAAGTTTGACCTTCTGATGGGGTCTTGCTGCCTTTGTGGATTTGGCCAGTGGCTGGAATTTCCTGCCTGGAGACCGGAGGTGACAGCCCTGGGATCAGGCTGTGCACCTGCAAACTGCTGGTATGTTCATGGTGCAGCATCCTATCCCATTGCTGTTTGTGGGAGCTTGCTGTGCACCAACTGGCAGCCATATTTTCTTTAATAGGACAGTGGCCAGAACGTGTGAACAAAATCAACAATTCATTAGCTTCAAGGGCCTTGGGGACATCCAAAGAAGCTATAGAAATGTAACTTCTTTCATTTATTCTTCTGGTTCACTGTCACGTCTGTTTGCAGCTGCGGATTAAAGCTGTCAATTTTGATACCAGTAATGGAACACTTCAAACACTGAGGTCATTCAGTGTCCCGAAGACCCTTCAGCCCAGCTGTGCAGTCGGGGTTATCAGGGAAGGCAGAAGCTGCTTCACCCAAGGAGTGAGAGGAGGGTAACTGTGCATGAAGACCCACCTGAGCAATGTTCTCTCACACACTGAAACATAATGGCACCTCACAGGAGTTTGAGCAATGAGGAGATATCAGCCGTGATGGGGAAACTTAAAGTCTAGCACCATCTTAAAGGAGAAGAAAGAGGGAGAGAGAGGGTGCGAGGGGTGTCACGATGGAATTGGGATTTAGGATCCACATTCTGGAACGTTTTCATGCCAGTGTTCGCGTTCACTCCGTAAAATAGAAACAATTAAACCATCTGACACTTGGATTACATTTCTGTTAAAATGAAGGAGAAACAGACAGACTGCACACAGGAAATTCCAAAAAAAAACTCCCTGTGCACAGAGCATCACCTTTAGTGACACCAGGTCCCGTCTGTTTTGTGGTTGACCTGGCCAATGGCTGCAGGCCATCTCTCAATCTCTGTCCAGGCTACATCATGAGGACAGACCTGATCTGGAATGTTCCATTGACAATGAGGATCTCCTGTTCTGATTGGAGAGTCAGTGAGAGACCCTGCCCTGCCTCTCCTCTCCTCTGGCCAGCCCAGGGATTGGGTGGTTCTGAGGATCCTGGGGGACAGATCTGCCTGAGGAATGGGGTCACAGGCAGTGGGAGGTGGATTCGGAGGTGGTCAGCTCCTATGGTCACAGAGCGGGGCACGGCGAGTATCAGGAACAACCCTGGCACTCCCAGGGTGCAGCACCACAGGAAGAGGTTTGTGGGGGAGGGGGCGGGAGGTCAGTATGCAGTGTAGGGATCAGGGCAAGTAGGGAGTAGGGAGCAGGGAGCCCCGAGGCAGTGGTGGGGATGTTGAGGGGTTCAATACCCAGAATAAAGAGAAAAAATCCTCACAATCTGAGCCAGGCCATTCACAAGCGACGTCATAAAATATTTATTTCATCACACAAAGTTGTCCAGAAATCTTAAGTTGGAAAGTTAGTTGTGAGAAGGACATAAGGAGCCTTCAAAGTGATTTGAGAGATCGTGAGAACTGCAGATGCTGGAGTCAGAGATAACATAGTGTGGAGCAGGAGGAACACAGCAGGCCAGGCAGCATCAGAGGACCATCTGAAGAAGAGTCCCGACCCGAAACATCAGCCTCTCCTGCTCCTCTGATGCTGCCTGGCCCGCTGTGCTCCTCCAGCTCCACCCTGTGTTATCTCTGCAAAGTGATGTGATTTGGTTTTATTCTTGGTATGTGTACTGACAGTTCTGGTTGCCTTGCCATCGGAAAGATATCATTAAATTGGAGAGGGGACAGAAAAAAATTACCATAATTCCTCTTGTGGGAGAATCTAGATCCAGGGGTCATCGTTTAAAAATCACTGGATGCAAAGTTAAGACCGAAATGAGTTTTTTTTCTCTCAGAGAGTTGTGAGTCTTTGGAATTCCTCAAAAGGCAGTGAATGCAGAATCCTTAAATATTTTTAAGGCAGAGGTAGAGACATTCTCAATGACCAAGGAGATAAAAGATTATCAGGGATATACAGGAATGTAGAGTTAAGTTTAAAATCGGATCAGCCACAATCTATTGAATAGAGAAGCAGGTTTAAAGGGCTAAGAGGTCTACTCTTGTTCTTTGTTCATACATTTGTATTTCAGCTAGCTAGAGTTACCCATGATCAACAAGTTTAACAATCATAACAAACCTGGAGCTCTCTGCAAGTAGCTGTTGCTGCTGGAGTCTGGTGTTACAAGAGATTGGTAAGGATTTCTTCAGAAAAGTAACTCTGAATATAGCAAAAAGTTTTTTAAAAATCCTGATTAGACACGATCTCACATTGCAACTACAGCTAGAGGTTGTCTCCTGTTTCTGACATTTGTACAAAGCCTTCACACTGATACCAAAAGCTATCATTGACTCTGATGTGTGCTTCTAATTTCGGAGTTGATGAGGCAACGATCCACATTGTGAGGGAGATCATTCAGAAAACATGGCAAACACACTTTAAAATGTGGGTTTTAATTGGCTTTACTTAAAATCCTTCGGTTTTAATCACTGTGAAAACTTCCCCTGAACTGTAAGTTTGGAGCTCATTGAGCGAATGCGGTGATGTGTTGTCTACAGACAAATAACTTCTTGAGAATTAGAATACATCCCAGCTTCTTGTGGTTCCATTTCAATATGTCACTTGGTTCGACTTTCATGTTCATTACCGACGTGGGGTCAAGAAGACATTTCAAGTTATTTCAACAGTTTGCTGGAAACCAACCTGGAGAAACCCACTAAAACAACTTCCTGCTCCTATGATGCTGCTTGACCTGCTGTGTTCATCCAGCCCCATGCTTGTTATCTCGGATTCTCCAGCATCTGCAGTACCTTTTTATCTCTTGCATTTAAGTAGCACCTTCAATGGAATAAAACTCCTAAAGACCCTCCAAGGAGTGACTATAAAATAAGTCACCAAAGAAGATATGAAATGAATAAAAGCTGGATCAGAGACATAGGTCTTTAAGGAGTCCAGTATTTTAAAGGAGGAAAGTAACATACACAAGGGCTGAACCTTACCAGAAATCTTATTGGACAAATTTGATGAAGGGTTTCTCTCTGTGAGGCCCAGGCAGTTTTCTTACACAACTATTCTAAACCCACCTCACTATGTATTGTATCCCTTAGCACCCCACTCACCTTGTTCTCCAGGACATCCTGGTGTCAACACCATCCTTAAAAGGTCATTTTGCACTCAGTCAAGCTTTGCAAGTCTGGAGCTTCCCTTCATGTTTCACATAACCTGCCCTGGCCATGGCAGAGAAAGTGAGATTGGCACCAAGCTTTGCAGGTAGAGTCCCGGGTCCTAGTGGATAAGATGCTGCAAAGAAAGCCAGTCCACATACCCATGTCCAGCAGTAAACACCATGACATCACACCTTAGCACCTTGGTCCAAGGCTGCTACCTGAGTCAGTGCAGTCCCCATGGTCTGGAGGAACATGGTCAGAAATCACACCATGTCACGTTAAAGTCCAACCGATTTATTTGAAAACATAAGCTTTCAGAACCTCACTCCTTCTAAAAGTATCAGTGAGAGAGGTAGTATCATACACAGAATTTACAAGTAAAAGATCAAAGGGTCACACCATTGATGAGGATCAGTGTTGTGTGATTTCTGACCTTGTCCACCCTAGTCCAACTCCAGCGTCCCCACATCAGGTCTGGAGGAACGCCCAGCAGTGGATGAAGGTGGTCAATGACCTTCTCCTCTCCACCAGAGTAATGGCCACAATCTTCTCTTGAAGACCTCCACATTCATGGTCTATCACTCTTCCTAGTGCATGTAGCATCTTCCCTCAGGCATATTCACCCATTCCAAACACTGTGCCATAAAGCCCTGCACAGCTTCAGCTCACTCATTAAGGATATCTCACTCTGCCTACATCAGCACCTAATGCATTTTCAGCCACTTTGACCCAGCAACAGTGAAGGAACAGCGATATATTGCCTGGTGAGTGACTTGGAGGGGAACTTGCAGGGGGTGGTGTTCCCATGTGTCTGCTACCCTTTTCTAGATGGAAGTGTTCATGGGTTTGGAAGGTGCTGTTTGAGGATCTTTGGTGAATTTCTGCAGTGCATCTTGTACATAGTACACACTGCTGCTGCTGAGCGTTGGTGGTGGAGGGAGTGGATGCTTGTGGATCAGCAGGACTTGGTGTGAGTTAGAACATGGTTCATAGAGTATGGAATGACCTAACACTTTACCCAAGATAGAATGTCAGCAATGAGCCAGATGTCTGAAGAAATTGTTGAATGTCATGATGTGGAGTTGCTGGTGTTGGACTGTGATGGAACAGCATCTTAGGTTTGTTTAATAAATCCTCATCAGTAGTGTGACCCTTTGACCTTTAAGTTCTGGGTCTGATACTACCTCTCTCACTAACACCTGAAGAAGGACTGAGGCTCCAAAAACTTGGTTTTTAAATGAACCTGTTGGACTGTCACCTGGTGTCGTTTGATTTTTGACATCGTCGAATGTGACAACATCAAAGGCAGTGAATCTGGATTTCAACAAATGTCCACAATCTCTGTTTTGTCTTCAACCTGGAACAACTGTAGAAGCTGAGAACAAACAGGGACCATGATCGTAGGATAAATACCTGCCTGATTTACTGCCTGATAAGATAGTAAACCACCCTGAAATTGTATCTATAATATGAGCTCATTAACCCCATTACTCCACTGCTATTCTTTGTAATTTGCATCTTAAATGAGGGTCACTGCTACACTTCTATGTATTTGCAACGATCTTGGTTTTGAATCTGTTTTTTTCAGGGAATCAGTTGGTAAGCAATTGTAAAGTCATCTCTGAACACGAAAAGTATTTTTCCAAAGAGTGAAAATCTTTGCAACAATGTGAGCTGCCCAATAGATTGGTGCAACTCAGTGAGCCACAGCTCCATCTTTAAACACTATTAATAACAGGACAGGACATCTTCAAACAGCTCCCCCCATATCATCCAATCAATCTCGCTCATTGTAACCCTTGCCCCAGAGCTAACGGTATGGTCACCGTTCCACCAGCACCATCCACCTCAAACTGTTCAACATCACCTAACGAAGAGGCTGTGCTCTGAAAACTTATGATTTCAAATAAACCTGTTGGACCATAACCTGGTGTTGGGTGACTTCTGACCTTGTCCACCCCAGTCCAACACCGGCACCTCCACAACACATCAATACTAGGCCAAGATCCCATACTTTTTTGTACTCCAGACTGGACAATACTGTGAGTTGCATTCACAGTGAGAGACAGGTTAAATGATTCCAGTGTGACAAGCACCAAGGCCAGGGTTCAGAGATATTGACTCATACCTGAAAAGCCTCTCGGCCAGTATTTCTCTCTGATCAACAGCCCTCGACATTCACAAATCCGACCGCAATGAAATCACACATCATTACCACATACACAACTCGCTCCCAATAAGTAAAAATACATCTACCTTCTTTTCATTACTTGACTTTCAGAGAAATGACCTTTTGAGGAAAACATTTTAATCAAACCAGTCTGACTTTGCTTTGCTCGATCATTTTGGATCCTCTTACCTTTTTTTGATCTTCAACCTTGTGGCTTACAGATTTCCTTTCGTGTCTGTTCATTTCCGGTGGGAATTCCATCACATTAAATCCAAATTCAGAATCCCCTTGGCAGAGGTTCAGAAGGTCGTGGCCATATTAATATATCCTGCTTGCTTGGTTTCACCAACTGCAGGTGGTGATTAAGAGCTTCATGGATTGAACATGGGAGGAGTGTTTGTTAGCCATCTCGCAGACTTCCCAGTCAGATCCAGACAGTGTTAGAGTGCAGCTTCCAACCAGCACTCAACTCCAGCTGTCTCCTGCTTCCTTCTTGGAAAACATCATTCCTGAACGACAGGTACCCACCACAACGACACCTGGGGTTTGTTTGAGAAAAAGGTGAACCTCAGTCACAGTCAAGACATGTATCAAAATCAGAAAGAGCAGTTTGAAACTGGGAAGAAACTGCCCTTTTTTCCAAACATCATGCCTCCCCGGGATTTGATCTGCATGATGGAAGTTCTTTACAACTCGTCCATGGATCCCTTTTATCATGGAAAGTGCCATATCAATGCATGTAATTGTTGTGGCTTGGTTGTTAGCCTGCTTGCTTTAAAATCAAGAAGTTTGTGGGTTCAAGTCCCAGAACATAGCCACAACTTGGGTACTCAGTGAGTGGAGAATGTTCCTGGGCTTTTTTTGTTCTGGATCAGATGTTAAACTGAGGCATTGTTTGCTGAGGAATCTAAAAGGTCCCCTGGAATTACTCACAAAAGGATCCCTGGTCAATATTTATTCTCATCAATACACAGGGGTATCTGCCCATCATCATATTGCTGCTTGTGGGAGCTTGCTGTGTACAAATGGACCATTGAGATTCCTGCTTTACAAAAAAGCTTTTTATCACCGGATGCAGAGAACTTTGGAGAATCCAAGCTAGGGCAGGAGAGAAAGTTTTTTTTTATTTCATTGGTTCTTCAGGGGAATTCCAAATGTAATTACTGTTTAAAGTTAGATTAGTGTCTTAGTCACAGCGAGCAGAATAAAACAAAGGACTGTGGATGCTGGAGATCTAACACAGAAACAGGAATTGCTGGAGAAACTCAGCAGTTCTGGCAGTATCTGTGGAGAGAGAAACAGAGTTAATGTCTGGGTCCAGTGAGCCTGCTGTGGAATCTTTGGGCAGGATTTCATGGGGGTGATTGTGGTCTTTGCAGCTGGTGACGGTGTCTCATTGTCCCCTCTTGGGAAAATCCTGCAACACTTCATGTCACTCAGGCACTTGACAGGCCACCAGCAAGAAAGGAGCCGAGGGGGAGGTGGGGGTTATCTGGCAAACCGAGGGGCAACAATCACCCGAGCCCCTGGATCACAAAGCGCCCTAGGGCAGGGTGAAAGGAGGGGTTCCCTAAGATGGGCATCATGGGCAGGTTGTTGCGTGGGGTGGGTGGAAGGCAATGTCCTCAGTCAAGGACTGAATTCCCAAGAATATACCAAATAACACGTCTCCCTCCTGTGTCAAGGAGATCACAATGAGCCACGTTGGGTTCTCGATATTTCTTTGGGATTGGGGTTAGGGTCAGAGGGCATCCTGACACTGTCTCTGTCCAGTTGGAGATGAGAAGGTAGTGAGGCCCCTCCACCCCGATCAAGATGGGTCAGACCTTTGAACAAGGTCAAGAACGGAACTCTGCAAACATTTGTTTGAATTAAGGATTGAATTTCTGCATAAAACTTACAACCTTCGCCTGCTAACAGCCTTTGCTGCCATTCTAGAATTTTCTTTTTGATCTGCTCCTCATGCTTTTCTTCTGTAGTTAGGTTTTGCACTTTCTAGAACGGTCCTGGAGTCTCTGAGGGTTGAATATTAATCTCCAGGGCCCCACAACAAGCAACAAATTCTTCACTTGCCCATTCATTGAGTTACAAAACAATTGAAATTGGGGAGATATGGTGGTTTGTTCACGGGACAGAAATCATCCAATCGGGTCACAGAAACTTGGTTTCATGACCTGAATGATTGGTCTGTCCAGTGGCCAGTGGTGAGAGTGTGGGGTGCAGGACATTTGGATGTCATGTGACAAAACAGTTTTAAATGCACCAAAACAGTGTGAGCAATGCGCACAGTGGCTGAGATTTTCTGTTTGGGGTTTAGAGATTCAATCATAGAACCCCTACAGTGAGGAAGCAGGCCATTTGGCCTATCGAGGCCATATCAACCCTCTGAAAAGTACCACAGCCAAATCCACACCATCCCTGTAACCCTGCATTTCCCATAGCCAATCTACCTAACCTGCATGACATTGGACTGTGGGAAGAAACCAGAGCACCTGGAGGAAACCCACGCAGACATGGGGAGAATGTGCAAACTCCACACAGACAGTCATCTCAGGCTGGAACCAAACCTGGGTCCATGGCACTGCGAGGCAGCAGTGCTAACCACTGAGCCACCGTGCCACCCCTCATCATTCACCATGAAAGAGAAACCACAAAAACATTTCAAATTACTTCCTCGCAATCACGTCTCTCTTACCTGAACAATCACCACCAACAACAAATCCACATCAATTTTACATCATGAAAGATTTTGAACTTAGTCCTCCATCTTTCCTCTGAACAATTTTGAGAAAATTGAGCTCAGCTGGAAAAGGATCCTGGGAATTTCTGTGCAGTGCATTTCGGGGGAATTGCAATGGTACTGAGTATAGCCCCCAGCTTGCCATAGCCATGTAGCCTCCAGCTGTGCTGTAAGTGCGTTTGTGTGCAGTTTGTGGCAGCCTTTGCAAACATCACCCACACGTGATGTCAGGAACTGTGCAGCTGAAGAGGGGCAGGTTTTCAAAGCTGTCGGACAGGCAGTTGCTGAAAGGAACAGCAAGGAAGGAATTTTTTGAAAAACTGTGCAGCATTGAACTACTGGCTTAGCAATTTCCATTCCTTACTGTTGTGGAAATAAAGTGAGATGTTGGATAAGTTGGAATCATTTCAACTCTCAGCAAAACTATGAAATAGCTACAGAATTACTTATTTTAAAAATAAATAAATAAATAAAACCATTGAGTACATGAGAGTAGCAGTTCAGCGAGGAATAGGGAAGGCAAATGGAATGTTGGCCTTTATTTCAAAGGAAATGGAGTGTTAAAGTAGGGAAGTTTTGTTGAAACTTTATAAGGGACTAGTCAAGCCACAGCTGGAATATTGTAAACAGTTTTGGTCCCTTTATCTAAGGAAAGATAGACAGGCATTGGAGACAGTGCAGAGAAGGTTCACTGGGCTGGAGAGCCTGTCCAATATGGACAGGTTGAGTAGATTGGGCCTGTACTCATTGGAATGTAGAATAATGAGACAAGACCTATTGAAACCTATAAGATTCTTAGGGGCTTGACAGATGTGGACAGATGGTGGAAGAGTCAAGGATCTGAGAGCATAATCTCAGAATAAGGGGTCACACCACTTGCCTGGATGGGTGCAGCTCCAACAAGACTCGAGAAGCTTGACCTTGTCCAGTACAAATCAACCCCCTTGACTGGCATTCCAACAACTACCTTCAACATCCCACTCCCTCCACCACCGACGCTCAGTAGCAGCAGTGTGTACCATCTACAAGATGCACTGCAGAAACTCACCAAAGATCCTCAGACAGCACCTTCCAAACCCCTAAACACTTCATTATAGAAGGACAAAGGCAGCAGATACATGGGAACACCACCCCCTGCAAATTCCCCTCCAAGTCACTCACCATCCTAACCTGGAAATATGTCACTGTTCCTTCAGTGTCACTGGGTCAAAATCCTGGAATTCCCTCTCAAAAGGGAAATGTGGGTCACCCTACAGCAAGAGGACTGCAGTGGTTCAAGAAGGCAGCTCACCCCCACCTTCTCAAGGGGCAACTAGGAATGGGTAGAAATGCTAGGCCCAGTCAATGACTCCTCTGTCCCATGAAAAAGCCATAAAAGCAAAATATTCTCTGCAGATGAACATATGGAGGCAGTAAAACTAGCTGTAATTTTAATTCATTTTTGCTCACTTTCAGTTATTGGTTATAAAAGTGTTCGAGATGAGGAAATGGGCTATTCAACTGGGTGGGGCACGTAGTCACAAGCTCTTGCACAGAAATCTGTTAGAATGTATCCGACTGCTTGGGACAGCTGTGACTGCAGAGCAACACACACTAAATCAATAAATATAGACAGATGGATACAGAAACAGATGGAATGGAGAGATAATTAAAATATTCTTCAACTTTGCTTTATAAAGGTAAGTAAGTGTCTATATTTGGGCTTACAGCGTCTTGGAACTATAATATTACTCAGTTCCAGTGTGGGGTTTCATCCTGATTCCGTGCACACGTCTCTGTCGAAGCCACCATTCTGTACAAGAAGTAGATCACATTCCCCTGATTAAAATTTAATGTTCTTTTGCAGGAAACATAATAAATAGTCTTGTCCCCAGAGATCTCACACAGAAACCACATCTAATGTGATGTCAATTCAACCTTCCCAGCAAACCGCTCAGAGTAAAGGCAGTAAAGGCATTGCTGAACCAGATCAGGGTGGAAAGGACCAACAATTTAGGTCAAGGTTCAGTCAGGGTAAATGAGGCGCAGGTTGTAGGGGGGGAGGGGTCAGTAGCCAGAGAAACATGGACTGGAACCACCGGGAGGAGGGAAATGAGGAGAAAATATTTGATAGCGCAGATTTTAATTCTTGATGAGAAAAGACATTTTGTCTTGGCCTCACAGTCCAATTCACAAAAATTCTCATGTGGGGGGGGGGGAAATATTTTGCGACAGTAAAGTGCACTGATTGGCAGAAAGGTAGAATCTGATTGTTAGAAACTTTTCAATGGAGGTTGCACCAATTAAATGATGACTGACAGTAAACTGCTGAACTTTGTTTAACTATAAACCAGGTAGAGTGACTCTGATCGATCAAGGCATTTCCTTGAGGAATGAACCGGAAAATGACTTTTATCTGTTTTGATCCCTGAAACAGTCAGTGTCCATGTACATGTACGTTGGAAAAGAACAGGGCCCTGTATATTAATGCATGTAGCCTCCAGTCTGTGCTAGTGCACCAAACAGAAACAAGACTGATGAGCCTAATTTAGTTTTCAGTATCAGTTTAGCACACGCAGCATTATTTAGCAGATGTCTTCCAATACTGAATCAGATCTAATTTTAGACTCTGTGTTTCAACATTTGTAAGCACAGGCTGGTTGGGTGAACCAATCAGAACCTTGTTGTTTAATAACTTTCTGTAACCATATAACTAATAAAGACCTTCCTATCAGTAACATGCTAACATCTCGGAGGCATTTCATTTGATCATTTATTTAATGGCTGTTAGTGGGAGCTTGCTTTGTGGAAATTGGCTGCTGGGTTTTGAATAATATATGAGTTGGGATAGAGGATTAACTAACCAATAGGAAGCAGAGAATCAGGGTAAATGGGCCTTTATCTGTAACTTGTGGGGTGGCGCAGGACGTGGTCCTCACACTCCATCTATTTATAATCTATATTAATGACTTGGATGCGGGAATAAAATGTATTCTGGTCAATTGATGGGAAAGTAAGTTGCAATGAAGAAATAAGAAATTTACAGGTTAAGTCCATGGGCCAAAATATGGCAGGTGGAGCTTAATGTGATGATAAGTATGAGGTTATCCATCTTGGTCAGACGATCAAAAGGGCAGTTTACTATCTAAATGGAGACAAACTTCAAAATAACAAGCATGGGGCTGGATGAACACAGCAGGTCAAACAGCATCACAGGAGCAGGAAAACTTGACGTTTCGGGCCTAAACCCTTCATCTGATACAAACTTCAAAATGCTTTGATGCAGAGGAATCTGGGTGTCGTTGTTCATGAGTCACAGAAAACTAGTCTGCAGGCACAGAAAGCAACAAGGAAGGCAAATGGAATTTTGGCATTTATAGCTAAACGTATAGAGTATAAAAGTATGGAAGTGTTGCAGCTGTACAAGGCATTAATGAGAGTACTCGTGGGGTATTGTGAATAGTTTTGGTCCCCTTACTTGGGGAAGGGATGTAGTGTGTTTAGCCAACTCATAGGTGGATCTCCGTATTAATTCCAGAGATGAGGGGTTTGTCTTGTGAAGAGAGATTGAGCTGTCTGGGCCTATACTCTCTGGAGTTTATCAGAATGAGACGAGATCTAATTGAGGGATAAAATATGCTAAAAGGGATTGACAAAGTAGACATAGAGAGGATGTTTCCACATGTAGGGCAATCTAGAATGAGAGATCAGCGTGTTAGAATAAGGGGTAGCAGATTGCAAAGATGGGGAGGAATTACTTCTCTCAAAGGCTCATGAATTTGTGGAACACACTACCTCACAGTGTGTTGAATGCTTGGAAATTGATCACATTTAAGGAGAACACAGACATATTTTTAATTAGTAACAGGTGAAGGGTTATGGAGCAAAAACAAAGTTTCTGGAAAGCTCAGCAGGCCTGGCAGCATCTGTGAAGGAGAAAACAGAGTCATTTTCCGCTTGGGGACCCTACAGCCCTCTGGACTGAATATTGAGTTCAATAATTTTAGGGCCTAAACTCTCCCATGTCCCAGCCCCCCACCCCACACACCAGGCCTTGTTACCACATAGCCTGCCATTACACACCCCCTGTTGTTAGTCACTAACAGTCCCCATTAACAACTATTCACCCTCCCAGCCTGATCGTTAGCAACTCCTTTGTCTGTCCAACTGTCTTTCTCTCTCTTTGGGCTCTATCCTATCGTTTACTCCCTACCCCACCCACCTCTCTATTTTCTGCATATAAACTGGCGTTTTCCCAGCCACCATCAGTTCTGAGGTAGGGTCACCGGACCCGAAACGTTAACTCTGTTTTCTCCTTCACAAATGCTGCCAGACCTGCTGAGCTTTTCCAGCAGCTCTGTTTTTGTTCCTGATTTACAGCATCCGCCGTTCTTTTGGCTTTTATGAAGGGTTATGGAGAGTGGGCAAGGAAGTGGAGTTGAGGCCGAGATGATATCAGCCAGAATCAAATGGTGGAGCAGGCTCAAAGGGCTGAATGGCCTTTTCCTGCTGCTGGTTCTTACGTTTTCCTACATTACAACAGGAATTCCAAATCAAAAATCCTTAATAGGCTAAAAAGTGCTTTGCAATACTCCCAAGGTGTGAAAGGGACAAAGTAAATTCATGTTCCTTTTTCTCATGATTATCAGAATTAAACATACCTTGATGCACAATATTCATACACAGCAACGCTCCACAGACTAAGCTCTGCAAATGTACGTTGCACACTATTGGCATCTATTGTGTCCCCAGGAGATGTCAGAGTTGGGTTATTATGCACTCAGACTAGATTAGTGAATGGTTGGAAGAGCAATGAGTACAATAGACAGTGAAAGGTAACCATGTTGTTGCTTTGACAAGTTTGAGAGTGCCCAGTCAGCAGTTGATGTTACCCAGCCCGATGGCTCCTCATGTGCCTGGAGAAGCTGGCAGATGTGTGGCTGGTGATATGTGGACATGTTACTCCAAGGCAAAGCTGCAGTTAGCGACAAGCTGCCATGGAATTGGGGAGATGACACCAACTGAGGGTTGGGGGTGGGGTAGCAGTTGGCTAAACTCACTGCCTAGACTTTGTAGCAATGACCTCATCACATGAACAGGGTCCCAACATCTCACACCAATCAACAGTCAGTGAAACCCCACAGCTAAAAACTAACCTGATTAAAGCAGATGAATAACTTATCTCTCTGGAGTTTGTGGCATCCTGCTGTGTGGAGTTTGACTACCAGATTTGCTTAAAAAGGAACTTAAATGTGGACCAAACTGAAATGACCACATTATAGTCAAGGAGAAGTCTAGAAAAAGTTGGGGCGGCACAGTGGTTAGCACTGAGATAACAAGGGGTAGAGCTGGATGAACACAGCAGGCCAAGCAGCATCAGAGGAGCAGGAAAGCTGACATTTCGGTGGTTCACACTGCTGCCTCACAGCGCCAGAGGACCCAGGTTCAATTCCATCCTCAGGCGACTGTCTGTGTGGAATTTACACATTCTCCTGCATCTGTGCAGGTTTCCTCTGGGTGCTCAAGTATCCTCCCACAGTCCAAAGATGTGCAGTTTAGGTGGATTGACCACGCTAAATTGCCAGAGATAAAAGGTACTGCAGATGCTGGAGAATCCGAGATAACAAGCATGGGGCTGGATGAACTATGCTAAATTGCCAGGTGGGTTAGCCATGGGAAAGGCGGGTCTGGGTGGGATGCTCTTCAGAGGGTTGGTGTGGACTCAATGTGCCAAATAACCTGCTTCCACACTATTGGGATTCTATTAAGACCCTTGGCAGCACAGAGCAAGGCCATTCAGCCCACTGAGTCTCTACTGACCCCCCTCAAGTAATGCAATTCCCCTCTGGTGCTGACAGTTTATTTCCTTTGGGTGTCCATCCACCTCCCTTATAAAATCATCAATTGTCTCCATGTCCATTGTCCATTAGCATTGGATTCCAGGTTATTCCTGTTCATCGCATTATCTTCCCTGTCTCTTTTACCCCACACATTTTATTCTCCCTTGTCCTCTTACTGTCAAATGGTAGCAGCAGCTTTTCTTACTCCATCTGAAGTCATCGCAGCCTCATGCACCTTGTTCGAATCTCCCCTCAATCTCCATTGCTGCAAGGAAAACAATCCCATTTCCTCCCCTCCAACACCAACCTCATCATAAAACTCCTTCATCCCTGGAACCATTCTGATATATCCATACAACTGAGGTGCTGAGGTGGAGATGGTCGAAAGTGTCAAGTCCCTGGAAGTGATGATCACCAACAATCTGTCCTGGTCCATCCACGTTGATGTGACAGCCAAGAAAGCACAACAACACCTCTCCTTCCTCAGGAAGCTAAAATAATTCAGCACATCCAAGGACTCACAAACTTTTATAAATGCACCATAGAAAGCATCCCATCCAGATGCATCACAGTTTGGTTTGGCAACTGCTCTTCCCAAGACCTCAAGAAACAATAGAGAGTTGTGAATGCAGCTCAGTCCATCTCACAAACCAGCCTTCCATCCATTGACTCCATCTCTATTTCCCACTGCCTCGGGAAAGCAACCGACACAATTAAAGATTCCTCCCATGCCAGTTATATTCTCTTCCACTCTCTTCCTCTGGGCAGAAGATATAAAACTTTGAATACATTTACAAACAGATTCAAGAACAGGGTCTTCCCCGCTGTTATCAGATTTTTGAGCAGACTTCTCGAAGGTTAGTTCTGATCTCTCTCGCTCTGCACCTTCCCTACAGCTGTAACACTGTACTCTGCACTCTGTGCTGCTGCCCTGGTGCACCCTGTATGGTACGATCTGCCTGTAGAGCGCACAAAACAACTATATCTCGCTATGCGCCAACAATAAATCAATCTATCAACGTCCAAGTTGCTCACTTCTTCCCCAGAAGGAGACTCCATGACCTCTGCCTCTGCACTCACTCACATCCTGTTACGTCTCTAATCTCATCGAGCTCTGATGAAAGGTCCTCAACTTGAAATATTTGTGCTGTTTCTCTCCTGGCCTGGGCTGCTGAGTAATTCTACTTCTGTCCTTTGTGCAATTCTGTCTTCTGCCTTAATTTCAGATTTCCAGCCTCTGCAATGTTTATAAAACCTGGGATAGTTGGCCTGACAAGCAGATTGCAGTAAATACTTTACCTTCCACTGAAGCACCGTGGCAAATTAGGAAATTGACATTAAGCATACTTAAGTTCAAAAGCAAAACATAATCAGTAATTTAAGTTGCAAGTTTATTCAACACAGGCACAGTCAACACTTCACACATATGTACTCGTCGCTGCAAATAACTTCCTCAAAATCCAGTTATGCAAATTTCAATATGGCAGCAAATAAATTGTAGCATCAATTCCATAATCAGCAACATAAAATATCTTTCACGGCTTAGAGACCAAACACATAATGGCAGTGAATATTTCCAATTTAATCCATTTGCGATGTCAGTGCAGCTAGTGTGTGTTCAATTCTTATTTCACACAGAGTATCCACCATCATCAAATTGTGCAAACTTTTCCAGGACTTCATTCTTTATCCAGCTGCTGTTTAATTTACTTGGAAAATCTTCACCTTGCAGGTTTCTCATTTACAATCCACACTGTATTGGACCACACGGAGGCTGGTATGGGACCCATGGAATGTAGCCTCACCTGCTAACGTGCCAGTCAGCCCAGATGCCCCCACCCCACCCCAGCCAATTTATTGGAGACACAATGGACAGGCACTATATGGGGTTAAGCCCAGCGCTCTTGGCAGGTAGTCCCTGGCAGAAGTTCCTAGCCTGGGGTCCATTGTCCCTAACCCATGGAGAGTGGTCCAGGGTGATATCATAGTTCAGCCAATCACATTCCTTCACAAACTATGAGGGCCAATTAAAGAAGGTGGAGCGATGGGGCCACTTCACTGTCTGGGGGGATTAGAAACAGTTTGGGAGTTGGGGAGGGGGCACTCCTGATAGGCCTAGAGATCCCACACTGCTTGCTGGGGGGTTGCAACCATCCCCTCAGGCTGCCCTGTAGAGAAATATCCCTCACTGTCACCAGCCCACCAACACCCTTCAACCCTCCGCCCCCGACACCATCACCACCCCCCCCCACCCCACCCCAAACACTGCAACAGTCTGGCAGTAAATTCCAGTTTGGAGCACGCTCTCTGGAACTTACCCACCATCACAGCCCAGAGCCCTGTTCAAACAGGAATGCCTTGGATAGGTCCTCCAGCTTAGGGACAGCCCAAACACCACCCTCAATGGAACAGACAGCCTGACCTCTGGGTGGAGGGTGCCTCATGTGGGGCTTGCCTCCCACATTTCTAATGGATGCTGGGATTCAGAAGGCCACAGGAAAGCTTGTGTCCATGCGTGTTGACTGGGATTTACCTAGCAACACCCTCATTTCCAAGCTCCACTCTATATCCCTGAGCACAAATCTCTCAGCTAACACTCCAGTGATGATAATGAAGCAATGCTGCACTGTCAACAGTGACGTCTTTCCAACTGATCTCCCCTCTTAGACCCCCTGAAGTTTTCAATAAGGGTCATGGAGTTGTCTCTGATGGCCTGGGCCAATATTTATTCCTGAACTAGCATTGCTAATACAGATGATGTGGTCATTATTGTGGTTTAAAGGCTTCAGGACCCTGGGGCAACCTAGTGATGATGTCACTGAACTCCACATCACTGAGCACAAATATTACAGTGTGACCTGAGTTAAACTGCAATAGATGAGAACTTTAGAGTGCCTTGACAACAGATGGACATGAACACGACTAGGGGCTTAATCTGTTATGGACCAGATCAGACCCTCTCAAAATATTTTAAGAAGGTAGCCTAGCCCCTAACATTTTCTTACTTTAAAGTTAGATGTGAAGTGGGTATTTCGGGTGTGATGCAACTGGTCAAACCACTCAGCTTTAAGCAAAACAGAATTTATTTATAGTCATAGAGTAATGCAGTATGGAAACAGGCCCTTCGGCCCAAACTGGTCCACGTTGACATGGTACCCACTCAGCTAGTTCTAATTGCCTGCATGTGGTCCAAATCCCTCTAAACCCTTCCCATCCATGTACCTATCCAAATGTTTTTTTTTTAATTACGCTATTGTACCTGCCTCAACCATTTTCTCCGGCAGCCCATTCCATTTACACACCACTCTCTGTGTGAAGATGTTGCCCCTCAGGTCCTTCTTAAACATTTTCCCTCTCATCTTAAATCTATGCCCTCTAGTTTTCAATTCCTCGTTCCTGGGAAAAAAAGACTATACGCATTCATTCTATCTGTGCCCTTCACGATTTTATACACCTCAATAAGATCACCCTTCATTCTCCTACGTTCCAAGGAATGAAGTCCTATCCTGGCCAATCTCTCCCTATAGCTCAGGCCTACTAGTCCTGGCAACATCCTCAAAAATCTTCTTTGCACGCTTTCCAGTTTAACTATGTCTTTCCTATAACATGGTGACCAAAGCTGTACACAATACTCCAAGTGCAGCCTCATCTACGACTTCTATAACTGTAACATAACGTCCCAACTCCTATACTCAGTGCCTCGACCGATGAAGGCCAGCACACTAAGTACCTTCTTCACCACCCTGTCTACCTGTGGTGCTGCTTTCAACTATGTACTTGTACTGCTAGGTCCCTCTGTTCCACAACACTCCTCAGGACCTTACCATTTCCTGTAGAAGTCCTACCTTAGTTTGAGTTTCCAAAATGCAACACCTCACACTGATCTGTATTGAATTGCATTTGCCAATCCTCAGCCCTCTTCCCCATCTGATCAAGATCCCTCTGTAACTTTTGATAACCTTCTGTATCAGCGATACGTCCTAATTTTGTATCATCCACAAACTTACTAATATTGCCTGTACATTCACATCCAGATCATTTATGTGAATAACAAATAATAAAGGTCCCAGCACCGACTTCTGTAGCACACCACTAGTTACAGGCCTCCAGTCGAAGAAACAACCTTCAACCATCACCCTCTGCTTCCTACCATTGAGCCAGTTTTGAATCCAATTAGCTAGCTCTCCCTGGATCCCATGTGACCTGGCCTTCATGACTAGCCTGCCATGCGGGACCTTGTCAAAGGCCTTACTAAGGTTCATATAGACAACATCAACTCACCTTCCCTCATCAATCCTCTTGGTTACCTCTTCAAAAAACTCTAAAAGATCTGTCAGACATGACTTCTCATGCGCAAGTCCATGCTGACTATCCCTAATCAGACCTTGATCCCTAATCGACCATGTTGGTTGATCCTGTCCCTCAGTATCCTCTCCAATAACTTGCCTGCCACTGATGTCAGGCTCACTGGCCTGTTGTTCCCTGGCTTGTCTTTGCTTCCTTTCTTAAACAAGGGGACAACATGAGTCACCCTCCAGTCTTCCGGAACTTCACCAGTGGCCAAAGATGAAGCAAAAATCTCTGCAAGGGCCTCTGCAATTTCTTCCCCAGCCTCCCACAACATCCGAGGATGGACTTGATCAGGCCCAGGGGTTTTATCCATCTTAATGCGCTTTAAGGCTACAAACACCTCCTCCCTGGTAACATGTATGCAGTCCAAAACATCCCCACTTGTTTCCCTTCTTTCCTTGGTATCCATGATTCTCTCTTCACAAAACACTGAGGAGAAATATTCATTTAAAAAAAATCTGCCTCAGCTCCTGTGGCTCCACACATACACAGCTGATCTTTAAGGGGACCTATTCTCTCCCCAGCTACCCTTTTACTCTTAATATAGCTATAGAGACTCTTGGGATTATCTTTATCCTTATCTGCCAAATCCATCTCATACCCTCTTTTTGCTCTTCTGATTTCCCTCTTAACTGTGCTCCTACACTTTTTATAGTCATCTCGGGATTCACCTGAGCCCAATAGCTTAAACCCAGTGTATGCCGCCTTCTTTTTCCTGAGCAGAGCCTCAATATCCCTCGTCACTACAGTTAAACACTACCATTGAAACATGTACAAAGGAAAGCGGAATTTAGAATAACGTAACTAATTAGAAAACTTAACCGACCCGGTACAGTAACTTAACTAATTACTTGTTCCGTTATAGTAACATTGCATAAACACACCGCTGGGCAAAAAGATAAACTTAAACACAGATTCTTACAGGAAGGAGGGAACAACATCCAGAGAGATTTCAGAGGAGGTCAGTTACGAATCATTTACTGAAGCTTGCAACCCTTCTGGGACTCACATCTTGTGACTGCTCCAGCTAAAAAAAAACTAGAAAACTCTAAACTGGGTGACCTGGCCACTCCCCTTCAATTGTTAACCTGTTTTAGCTTCCAAACTCCTGAGAGTCTTTGGTAGGTCTGCTTTTATAACCCCTTTTCAAAAAGACCCAGGATGTAATTACTCAGAGATAAAAGGTACTGCAGATGCTGGAGAATCCGAGATAACAAGGTGTGGGGCTGGATGAACACAGCAGGCCAAGCAGCATCATAGGAGCAGGAAAGCTGACGTTTCGGGCCTAGACCCTTCATCAGAAAAGGATGTAATTACTGTTTTACAGTGACAGCATCATCACACCACGGGCAGTAGGATTTAGCATTAATCCGTAATAAATAGTGTCACTTGGAAGTTGAAGCCTGACGATGGTTCTTGATTTTTGCTTTCTCCTCGATCAGTCAGTCTTAATCACAACTCATCATGTGGCATCAAGCAACACGGTAAAAGAAATGATCACATTGTTGTCTGTGGGAGCTTGCTGTTCACACGTTGGCTGCTGTGCTTCCCACGTTATGACACTGCCTACAGTTCAAAACAGATTCATTGGCTGTATGTACAATGCAATGCCATGAAAGGTGCTATATAAATTCAGGTCATTCTTTCTGTATCAAGTATTTCCATCTGTTGGCTTTGTTTAATGAAAATGTACGAACAATTCATAAAGTGTGAAATCCAAGGCCCAGCTCCTCCAATCAGTGACTCAAGACCCATTGCAGCAAAGGGCAGAACAATGAAGAAACCCTGAGCCTACAGTCAGAGAACAAAGAACAAAGAACAAAGAAAACTTACAGCCCAGGAACAGGCCCTTCGGCCCTCCAAGCCTGTGCCGATCCAAATCCACTGTCTAAACCTATCGCCCAATTCCTAAGGATCTGTATCCCTCTGCTCCCCACCTACTCATGCATCTGTCCAGACGCACCTTAAATGAATCTACCGTGCCTGCCTCTACTACCTCTGCTGGCAACGCGTTCCAGGCACCTACCACCCTCTGTGTAAAGTACTTTCCGCGTGTATCCCCCTTAAACTTTTCTCCTCTCACCTTGAACGCGTGACCCCTCGTTATTGAATCCCTCACCCTGGGAAAAAGCTTATCTGTATCAATAGAGGGCAGTCTTCCCATTGACCAACGATACCGACCCCTCCACCCCCCACCAACACCCCCGCCCCTTGACCCAATCAGGGTGGAGGTGGACAGGAAGGCTTTCATTCAGACCTCTAACATAAACATCCAGTCAGCAGAGTCAAGTCTTAGAAACAACTACACACCATTTGGCCCATCATGTCAACACTGGGCAACAAAGATCCTATGACATTAATCCTATTTTCCAGCTCTTGGCCCATAGACGCGGAGGTTATGGCAAAGCAAGTGAAGATCTAAATACTGCTGCAATGTTACGCTAGTTCCTCACTCAACTACTATTTCAGGCGGTAAGTTCCAGATTCCCAATACCCTCTGAGTGAAAAAAGACATTCTCCTCAACTTTTCTCTTAGCCTCCTCCCTCTTAGCTTCAATCCATGTTCCCTGGTTATTGATGAATGGAAAAGTGCCCCCTCTCCACCCCATCTATGCCCCTTGTTATTCTGTACAGCTCTGTCAGGTCCCCTTTCAGTCTTCACAGGAGTCAGGTTGAATAGGTCAGCCAAAGCCTAACTCTGGAGAAGCGCTGCATGTTACTGTACTCAGGGTAAAATCTTTGATATTCAAGGCCCAATCAGAAAGGTTTAAAGAATTTCCATCGTCTGCGATGTTCTCGAGGCAAGGCAAACAGATATTGTTTTTGGCAATTTGGTAACTGAAAACGCCAAATGGAAAGGCACTTTGAAAGCTGTAGGGAATCCCCTAGGCTTTACAGGAATGTCCTTTGTGGATGGGAGAGAGAAAGGGAAATGATTTAAACCACATGACATCAAAGACAACTCACGTTTTATAAAAAACGATGATGATCTCACTGTTGTGGGGGAATAGAGAGAAGCCAAACAGCACTGTCAGAATGGAGTAATGCAACTAACAAGGGCTTACATTTAAGGAGTGCTTCAGAGACAAGTTTTATAAATATCATTGTCATTACGACTAGCAGATCACCCATGGCAATGCTCAGGGCTGAAGGAACAATCATCACTAACAAAGTGTGGCAGAACAAAATCCAACAGAAAATAAACCTGAGCCTTGCAGCAAGTATCGACTCTGCTTAAGATGATTAATACATGACTGGTGGCTCTCCTTCGGTAGTATCTCCCTCAGCATAAACTGTCTCTCTTAGCTGTGTCTGACATCAGCCTTCCTTTCTCTCTCTCCCTCTGTCTCTCATTCACTCTCTCTTTCGCTTTTCTGCTACTTTCAGTACTAAGTTGATGATGGGCTGTGATGCTCTGGGTGGGAAAGGCAGCATTTCTGTAGCTGAGTTAGGAACATCAAACATTTAAAGCACATATTACCAGTGCCAGCAGAAAAGGAGCCATCCAGCCTCATCCAACTTTCCAGGCCTGCTGCTTACACCATTCCATTTGACTTGATTTAATTTATTATTGTCTCATGTCCTGAAATACAGTGAAAAGTATTGTTTTACGTGCTAACCAGATCATCCAGAAAAGAACATGCAGGTGGTACAGGAGTACCAGGGGTCCCACTGACCAACTGGTGCTCCATTTTGGAAGCTAATGTGGGTGCTGGTACCTCACAGCAAAGCAGTCAGAACCAAGCTTCTGGCACTGCAAGCTTCAGGATGGTGTGTTGCCTCCCTGGTGCCAGGGTCAGAGATGTCACTCAATGGCTGCAGGGCATTTTAAAGGGGAGGATGATGAAAAAGAGGTCATGGTACATGTTGGTATCAATGATATGGGCAAAGTGAGGAATGTGGTCTTGCATTAAGAATTCAGGGAGCTAGTCAGTGGATTAAAAGGCAGGGCCTCAGTCTCTAGATTACTTCCGGTGCCACGTACGAGCGAGTTTAGAAACAGGGAAATAAGACATGAATGCGTAGCTCAAGAGTTGATGCAAGAGGGAGGGTTTTAGATTCCTGGATCACTGGGACTGTTTCTGGGGAAGTTGGGACATGTACAAATGAGACAGTCTGCATCTGAAACACATTGGGACCAATATCCTTGCAGGTAGGTTTGCTGGTGCTGTTGGGAGACCAAAAAGGGGAATGGAAAGGACTTGTGAATAGGATCAGGGAGAATCCTAAGATATTTTCTAAATACATTATAGGAGAGAGGTTAACCAGGAAAAGAGGAGGGCCCATTAGGCACCAAGGGGGGTAACCTGTGTGAAGCAACAGGATATTGGAAGGGTATTGAATGAATACTTCTCTTCGGTCTTCACCTTGGAAAAGGAGAACATAGGTATGGATTTCAGGTAAAGGGACTGTGAAGAACTTGCATGTTTGATATAGGAAATGGGGAGGAGAGCTATTGGAAGCTCTGTCACGCTGAAAAACAGGTAAATCCCCTGGTCTGGATAAATTGCATCTCAGGCTATTTTGGGAGGCAAGGCAGGAAATTGACAGGGCTCTAACACAAATTTTTAATTCTTCGCTGGCCATGGGGCAAGTTCCAGGGAACTAGAGGATGGCTAATGTGGTTCCAGGTTTTAAGAAAGGTTGGTAGAGATGAACCAAGAAATGATAGACCTGTGATTCAGGTGTAGGGAAACAACTGGATTATTAATACCCACTTGGAAAGGCATGGGTTAATTAGGGATAGTCAGCATGGCTTTGTCAGATGGAGGGCACGCCTAACAAATTTGTCAGAATTTTTTTGAAGCTGTGATCATGTGGGGATGAGGGAAGTTCAGTTGATGTTGTTTATATGGATTTTAGTAAAGCTTTTGACAAGGTATCACACGGAAGACTGATTGAGAAGATTAAAGCACATAGCAATGACAGAAACTTGGTGATATGCATCAGAAAATGGTTTAGTAGTAGGACACAAAGGGTGGTGGTAGAAACCTGATTGAGTGACTGGAGGCTGGTGTTCATTGGTGTACCATAAGGATCAGTACTGGGACCCCTGTTGTTTGTTATACACATAAATGAGAGAGATGAAAATGTTGGGGGTATGATAAGCAATGGTACTAAGATTGGTAGGGTGGCTAATAGTGAAGAAGATGGATGTAGGTTGCAGGAAGATATAGATGGGTCGGTCAGATGGGCAGACAAGCAGTAGATGGTATTTAACCACTTCCAATAATTCAGGGATGTCCTGTTGCCTGAAGCGGTTATTGATAGAAAGATCCAACATCACCTCCAGTGTGGTAGCACAGGCTTCATTCGCCTGAGGACAAGGGTGTTCAAGGACAACAACATCAGATCCACCACGAAGCTCATGTTTTACAGAGATAAAAATAGGAATTGCTGGAAAAGCTCAGCAGGTCTGCAGAAAAATCAGAGTTAACGTTTCAGGTGGAGTGACCTTCTCCCTTGAGATGTGATGAACAACATCCACAGTTATTTCAGTTTTTATCATGGTTTACAGAGTTGTGGTGGTTCCCACTCTCCTACATGGCTCTGAGATGTGGACTGTCTGCAGCCGATAACTCTAGGCCCTGGAGCGGTACCCCAACACTGCCTGCACAAGGTCTTGCGAATCTGCTGGGAAGAAAGACACATCAACACCAGCATCCTCGGCCAGGACAATATCCTCAGTATCGAGGTACTGACCACTCTTGATCGGCCAGGAATGACTGGGCACATCATCCACATGGTCAACACGAGACTCCCCAAGCAGGTGCTCTACTCCCAGCTTCGAAATGGCAGGTAAGCCCCAGGTGGACAGTGGAAATGCTTCAGTGATTCCTTCAAGGCCTCACTGGCCAAGGGCAGCATTTCCACAGGCACCTGGGAATCACTGACCCAAGACCATCCAAATGTGGAGGAGGAGCATCTGGGAAGGCATTGTATGCATCTATGAGTTGATGAAAATCATATCTTACATAACTACAGTAGAGTAATAGAACAGAATGCAGAACACATTGTTACAGCTACAGAGAAGGTGCAGAGAAAGATCAATTTTAATATCTCACACATCCATTCAGAAATCTGATAACAGCAGAGAAGAAGCTGTTCCTGAATCTGTTGGTGCATGTTTTCAAACTTTCATATCTGCTGCCCACGATGGAAGGGTGTGGAAGAGAGTATACCCTAGGTGGGTGGGATCTTTGATTATATTGGCTGCTTTCCCCAGGCAATGGAAACTGTAGATGGAGTCGATGGATGGAAGAGATAACAAGGCGTGGGGCTGGATGAACACAGCAGGTCAAGCAGCATCATAGGAGCAGGAAAACTTGACGTTTCGGGCCGAGACCCTTCATCAGAAATGGGGGAGGGGGAGAGGGTTCTGAAATAAATAGGGAGAGAGGGGGAGGCGGATAGAGGATGGATAGAGGAGAGGATAGGTGGAGAGGAGGCAGACAAGTCGAAGAGGCGGGGATGGAGCCAGTAAAGGTGAGTGTAGGT
>JAHRHZ010000020.1:851416-902896 GCA_024137785.1 Ginglymostoma cirratum | reverse complement strand
TCCAGGAGTTTTTCTGTTACTTCTTCACACATGAGGGAGGGAGATGTATGTATGTACCTTTGTATGCAGGTATCCATGTATGTATGTATGTCTGCATGTTCATGCATACCTACCTTCCCTTTGCTGGATAGACACTGTTCCTCTCTTGTTCACATTAACAACCTATGGTGACCTGCCCAGGAACCTATGCTGAATCCTCCTGACCCCACACCTCCTGGTCCTGATTGAAAAGCCAGTTGAAAGATTGCATCTGGGCAAAACTGTCCCAATGCACTTGTGGTGCTGATGTGCCTGGCCTCCTCACTCATTGTTCCAACAAGGCAATACTGTACATAAACTGACCAGCTGCTACAGTAACTTGTTCTTATCTAAGCTACAAATACCTTCTGATGCAGCTTCCTTGGTTTAGAGCAGCTCCTTTTCCATATTTTTAATTCACAGCCCAAAAAATGGTCTTTACAATGTTAGCTGGCCTGGAATGTGCTGCTTTTTGCCTCCCTCCCTTTTTGAATAAAGGAATCACATTCGCTATTTTCTAATCTAATGTGACAGTCCTGTAGGGAGTCTTGTAAAATGAAAAGGAATCTATCATCTGCCTCACCTTTAGGACCCTGGGATGAACTCCATGAGGACCCATCACTCATCAGGACAAAACTCCAGCTATTTACTCAGTACCTGGTGGTTGAGATTTTCCTGACCCTTTTATGCCTTCATACTTGCCCTGCTTAAATTTTTAAAAATAGTTCTGGATCCACACCTCTCTCCCTCAAACTGAATGTAAACGTCATGATCACTGCTCCTTTGTGACCCCTTCATGATGAGGTCACTAATTAGCCCCAGCTTGCTGCCGTTTCTGCTTAGCTCCAGAATGTGCTGTCCCAACAAACTATTCTGAAAACATTTTATGGTCTCCTCATCTTTGGCCATCTGACTTTTCCAGTTGTCACGAAGATTAAAATCTCCCGTGTTTATTAATGTGCCTTTCTGACAAGCTTTCCTGGTTTCTTCCAAATCCCCGTCCTTCTCCTGTGTGATTACTGTCATGAAGCCTGTACACTATCTCCCATAAGTGAATTCTTGACTTTGTCATTTCCCATCTCTACCCGAACTGTTCCCACATACTGATTTCCTGAACTGAGGCCATCCTTCCAATTGTGATCATACCATCATTACCCCTCCACATTTTCCTTGTTTCCTGCCAAACATCCCTTTCCCAAACATCCCGTACGCATCAAGATTCAGGTTCCAAACCTGTCATCCTGTAGCCATGTCTCTGGAATATTTACCAGATCAGACTTATTCATTTCTGTTTGCTCTCTCAGTTCATTTGTTTTGGTTCGAATGCTGTGTGCATTGAGAAACAGAGACAGCTCCTAGGTTCATAGACAGTTAGATCACTAAAGGAGGCCATTCTTCTCATGGTGTCAATGCTAGTCCACAGACATGTAACTACACTGATCATACTTTCAGGAGAAGCAGTGGCATTGTGATGATGGCACTGTAACAATCCAGAACTCCAAGCCAATAATTTGGGGACATGGATTTGAAATTTTCTTTTTCCTTTATTCATTCACAGGATGAGGGCATCATCCCTAATTGCCCTGAAGGCAGTTAAAGAGTCAACCACATTGCTGTGGGTCTGAAGTCACATGTAGGCCAGACCAGGTAAGGATGGCAGTTTCCATCCCTAAAGGACATTATTGAACCAGACGGGTTTTTCCCGACAATCGGCAATGGATTCACGGTCATCATTAGACACTTAATTCCAGATTTTTTTATTGAATTCAAATGCCACCATCTGCCGTGGCAGGATTCAAACCCAGGTCCTCAGAACATTACGTGAGTCCATGGATTAACAGTCCAGAGATAATACCACCAGGCCCTCACCTCCGCCATTGAATCCCATCAGTACAGCACCCACTTTGCTCAGCGTTGGTGCCAGTGGCCCACAAATACTTTAAATGAACATCAAATAAATCTCTCTAATCCAAGTTGCCCAAAACCAATTTGCATGTGGCTCAGATAACGGTACAGAGGTTGCGACCTTTAAGGTTCTGCTTCCTAATTCGGTGTCTAGCTCCTCATACTGACTGTATAGAACATCCTTGTTTATCCTGCTTATGTCATTGGCACCTATACAGACCATAACAACTGGATCATTCCCGATTGCTGCAGGCTCCTCTCCAGCCCTGAACCAACATACCAAACCCTGGCACCAGGAAAATGACACAGCCTGCCCTTTACATTCTCTCCTATTGACATGCAATGTCTCCTGTCACTTTCACTGTCCTTGCATTCTCCACGGACAGCTGATCCTGCTTTACAAGACAGAAAGCTTTTCTCTGACAAACAGCACAATCTATGCGGCATTTTCTATTGTTCCGGTTGCTGGACCAATGCGATTGTTAACAACATTCACCCTGGTAGCTCAGCGTTGACAGGTCCTTATCACAACAATAGGGTCTGACATTTCAATCAGCACCATTCTGCCTGACTCACTCACTTCATACAGATCTCTTACAGCCAAGGGACTCCCCGGCATGGGGTTGGTAGGTGAAGGAATGGAGCGAGGTGTGATGGGAGGGGAAAAGTGGTTTTGTTTTTTTCATTCCCAACATGTGGGAATGGCCAACGTTTGTGGTCAGCCTCCAGCTGGCCCCAGAGGGTAGGCCCAATGCAGATCCCGGAGTTCCTCGTGGCAGGTTTTGATATGACAGAAAGGTTTGTCTTGTCATGCTGCTGAGCTGATTGGCCACTGCAGAAGTAGGTGCTAATGACAGACCTGGTACAGAGCATGGTCTACCAGGCTGAATCTAATACTGCTGCCATTCCTTCAAGCATGTTGAATCGAGACTGGAACTATCCTCCTGCCTCATGCATCCCAATCCCCCTCCTTCCAAACCCCAGCAGTCTCACACATTCAGGTGAATATTCTCGTCTTCTGTATTACACCAATTGAAACACTGAAACAGTGCTCTTTTTATTTCTTCTTTGGGATGTAGGAGTTACTGGCTGGGCCAGCATTTATTACCTGTCCCTAATCACCCTTTGAATTCAAGTGTCTTGAACCATTTCAAAGGGCGGTTAAGAATCAGCCACATTTGCTGTGGGTCTGGAGTCACATATAGGCCCAACCAGGTAAGGATGACAGTTTCCTTCCCTAAAGGACATTAGTGAACCAGATGGAGTTTTCCCCCAACAATCAATAATCAACAGTGGATTCATGGTCATCATTAGATTCTTAATTCCAGAGATTTTATTGAATTCAAATTCCACCATCTGCCATGGCAGGATTCAAACCCGGATCCCCAGAACGTTATCTGAGTCTCTGGATTAACAGCCCAGTGATAATACCACGAGGCTATTGCCTCCCCACTCAATAAGTAAGAGATAAATTGAGAGAAATTAGTTCCTCTGGTGAGTATGAGTTGGGGTCCAGAAGAAAAGGCAGCACCTTCAAACTGAACTGGGAGAGTTAAGAAGCAATTCATAAGGCCATGAGACCTAGAAAACTGGAGTAGGCCATTCAGCCCATCGAGTCTACTCCACCATTCAATGAGGTCATGGCTGATCTAATAATCCTCAACTCCACTTTCATCTCACCTTCAATTCCCTTACAGAGTAAAAATCAGTCTCTCGCAGCCTTGAATACGCTTAACGACACAATCCTGACAGCTCTAACACGAAAGGCGAGTGGAAATCAAAATTTTACCCCCACTCTCCCTACCAAACACACACTTAAACTAAACAGTTAAAGCTGCATGGGGTAAAGGTGGATCAATAGAAAATTTCAAAGCTAAGATTATTAGTTTTTTTATTGGGTAACTGTTGTCAAGTCAAGGCAGATAAATGGGGAAATACAAATTGAAATGAAATGACGGATCAGGCGTAGGGGTTAGTGACCTCCCCCATCCTGTTTTTATTGAGAGAGTCACTGATGGAGACTGTGTTCCTGAACAAAAAAAATTATAGACAATTCACTGATTCCACAATATAACATTCCCAACAGCGTGAAATATTGTGACTTCTGCCTTAGCATCAGCAACATCACTGCGGCAATGAATTAATTACTAGTTAATTAAAAAGAAATAAAAGGTGAAGTGTTATTAAATTAAACATAGGATCTAATTAAACAACTCTTTGTAGATTAACTTGTACTGCAGAATGGTAGTTTGAGTTGCAAATTTTATAGATGACCTTAAATTGTTCCCTAACTATATAGTTAAGAGTAATGTCTTTACCTATTAGTTTGCCATTTCTCAGAGCGGGTCAAGGTTTAATTTACTGGCCTGAGAAATGGTGGTTGGCAAAAACTTTGAACTGTTGTAGTGTAAAGAACATAAAAGCTGAGAGCTGGGATCAGCCATTCAGCCCTTCAAACCTGTTCTGACATTGAACAAGGTCATGGCTGATCTGAATCCCACCTTCCCACATTATCCCCTTCTCCCTAATTCTCTCAATATCAATTAAGAAATTTCTCTCCATCCTCTGCAGGCGATAGACAATTCAGAATTACAGTGTTTTAACTGAGGTTATGTACATGCGCATGAAGGGGGTGGGATTGGATGGTTACCACAGCCATGAAGGGACACTTACTGATATGAGTCTGTAATCAGGTGAGTTGTGAACCTGTACATTTTCACTTTGTAAATAACAGGAGTATAACAGTGTAAATTTTTAAGAGGTAATGGATAGTCTTTAATAGGGATGTTGACAATCTAGTGTAGAATGACCGGGTAAGAGGTACACAAAATATAATACAGAAAAGTGTGATGTGGCTCATTTCAGAAGGAAGAATGGGGAGAGGGATTATAGAATAAAAAGTACAATTTTAAAGGCAGTACAGTCACAGAGGGTATCGGCAGCAAGGAGTGGTGTATGTACATAAATCATTGTCGGTGACAGGACAGCTTCAGAGAGTGTTAAACAGTTTCGAGTACAAAAGCAAGATATAGTGGATGAACACAAAAAAACAGACAGTGCTGGAGAAACTCAGCGGGTCTGGCAGCATCAGAGGAGACAAAAAAAAAGAGTTAACGCTTCAAGTCAAGGACCCTGATGAATTTGTGTAAGACAATAGTTCAGCCTCAGCTGGAGTATTCTGTCCAGTTCTGGGCCTCACGTTTTATAAAAAGCATCCAAAGGATTTAGAGAGAAAGTAGAATAGATTCACAACAATGGTTCCAGGAATGAGGAATTCCAGCTCCATGGAGAGATTGCTGAAGCTGGGACTGGGTTCCCTGGAGAAGAGAAGGTTAGGAGGAGAGCTGTTCATAATCATCCCTGGGCAGGGACGATAGCTTGTAACCATTTCCATTGGCTTGGGGGAGCAGGGTTTGAGAATCAGACAATACTCATTTAAGGTGATAAATAAAGAATGAATACAGGAATATTTTTCTGAGGCAGTGAGTAGCCCCAGTCAGGAATGAACTGTCTGAAAATGAGGTGGAGACAAGGTCAATTGTAGCTCTCAAAGGGAACTGGATAAGCTTCAAAAGCAAAAAGATTTTTCAGGTAAATGTGAAATTTCCATTGCCTTACCAGATCATAGGGCTGCTCTTTCAGCAGGGAGCTGGAGAGAGAGCTGGAGCTGGTGATTTAACCTGAGGGTCACCATGCTTCAAGTGAGGGATATCATTGAGAAGGACAGTCCTCAGCCGGTGTGAGAATTGAGCCCACACACCAGCCATCTAACCGATGAGCTAATCCAAACCCCTGATGGATTGTAGTGAAAAGGTGGAGTGGGACCAGCTGAAATTCCATTACAGAAAACCAGCACAGACTAAATAGCCCAGAGAGCCTTCCTCAATGCTGTCATTGGTAATCCTTGATACTCTATGGGTTGGGTCATAGGAAAACAAGCAGGTACACCTGTACAGTAGGGTGCTGCACCATTCGTAGCCCACCCACCTTCAGCCCAATGTATGCCCCCCCACTGAGATATTCCAGGAAGTGGGGGTAGGAGTGGGGGTGGGATAATGTCAGGTAAGTCACCTCCCATGGTGCAATTGAGGACCTTGAGCAGGCAATTGATAGTCATTTAGAGAACAGGAATAAAAAATAAATATGAGAAGTTAAAGACTATATTCTGACCAAAAGAAGCAGTTTGTAGGATTTCCATAAATAGTGGTAAGCACAAGGATTGGGAGTAATTTGGAACCCAGAATAGAATGACTAAGAAACTGATAAAGCAAGGGAAAAGAGAATATGACTGCATGATAGTGAGAAACTAGACTGTAAAATCTTCTTTAAGTTTGCCAAAAGGAAAATATAGCAAGAAACATATGTCCATTAGAGGTGGATACAGGAGAATTTATAGTTTTTTTTTCTGTTCATTGATGGGAAATCGGTGTCATGATTATGACGGGGTTAGCCAGCTGGACCTCACGGAATTTCTCTTCTGAAGAAGGGTCTAGGCCCGAAACGCCAGCCTTCCTGCTCCTCTGATGCTGCTGTGTTCATCCAGCTCTACACCTTGTTATCTCAGATTCTCCAGCATCTGCAGTTCCTACTATCTCTGGACCTCACAGCATATGAGTTCCCTGATTGGGGCTGTTAATCTGGTATTTATTGCCCATCCCTAATTGCCCTTGAGAAGGTGGTGATGTTGCGAAGTTGGTGCGTGTAAAATTGTAAAATGGGGGAAAGCATTGCATCATCCTTTTATATGGTGATGTTTCCTCAGTGCTTAGAGTTAAAATGGATGTCTGATCAGCAGCTTAAAGTGGAGGCGCACACACAGAGAGAGCCCAAATGGAAACTTTTTGTACAGAACAGCATTTTACCAACACAACAAATCTTTTCAAATTTTGCCAATCAATTTAAACTAAGCCCTTAGATACTTAAAACCTGTCAAATTTAAATCTGATGGTGTTGACAACATTGAACCAATCCAATTGTGAAAGAATTAATAGGTCATCAAAGATATAAAGATAAGGAAAATCAGGGAGAGTCAATGGTCGCCTGAAGCAAACGCAAATCCGCTATCGGAAAAATAAATTTGGCTCTCACAGAAAAAAATCATTAAGCTGTCCTAAAAAAACCCATCAAAGGTACCATGGCATTTCTTATTTAGCTCAAGTTCCTCACAGAGGGAATTCTCGAGAAAACATCGATGACAGCAAGATCAGCGGACGGAAGGCATTTGTGACTTGAGATCAACAGGAGAAAGACTGGAGAAGGAAGAATGTTCTAGAAGACACAGTCTGTGCAAACTTGGAGAGATTAAGTTTTCATTTATTGTTGTCTTATTAATTGGGTTTATGTAAGTGAGATTTGTGTTTATTTGAACAGCACTCCAACAGAATTTAGCTCAGTTAGGGAATAGTTAGGAGTTAGGGAGGAATTGTTCAGGTTGTCAGTTGTTCTGTTAATTTCTTCATTGTTAGGGTTAATTAAAAAAATCATTGCTAGTTACTTATAAAGTGACGATCAGGGATTTTCTTTCATTTAACCTCCCCTTTTCTGTCACAGTTTAACAGTTTAGGCGCAGTGAGCTGAGCTTCTCTCGGTCTTTCGGGTTTAATTATTAGAAGGGGACCTGTATTCCCACTGTAACAGATTGGGGGCTTGTGTTTCAATTTTAATTATCAGAGGGGTTAGACCTCCCATTCCTCACAGTGGTGCACTGCCTTCTTGAACTGCTGCAGTCTATGTCCAGTAGGCTGACCTACAATGCCCTTAAGGAGGCAATTCCAGGATTTTGACCCAACAACACAGAAGGAACTTCCCTGAGGGGCTCCTGCAGAGATGTCCTGGAGCTGAGATGACTAACCTCTGCCAACCACAACCATCTTCCCATGTGCCAGGTATGACTCTAATGAAGGGAGAGTTTGCCCCCAATTCCCATTGACTCCAGTTTTGCTAGGGCTCCTTGATACCACATTCCATCAAATACAGCCTTGATGCCAAGGGTTGTCACTCTCACCTCATGTCTGGAATTGAGCATTTTTGTCCATGTTTGCACAAAAGCTGTAATGAGGTCAGGAGCTGAGTGGCCCAAACTGGGTGTCACTGAGTAGGTTATTGATGACTGAAGTGCAGATTAGGGAAATGGTGAAGAAATTAAGCAATATCTTCGTCTGTCCTCAGTGGGGAAGGTAAAGAAAATGTCCCAGAAATGTTAGGAAACCAAGTGATCAAGGAAAATGGGGAACTAAAATAAATCAGTGTTAACAAAGGAGTATTACTCAGAAATGTAACTTGACTGACTGTGAATAAATCTCCTGGACCACAGGAGAAACATGTTAATGTGCTGAAGAAGACAGATAGAGGGACAATGGTTGCATCTTTCATAATTCTACAGATCCTGGAAAGATTTCTGCTGACCGGAAAGTGACAAATGTAACTCCAGTACACAAACAGAGAGGAAGAGGGAGAGCAAGAACAATAGATCTGTTAGTTTGATGGCAGTAACAGGGAAGATATTAGAATCTAATGTAGAGGATGTGATCACTGAACATTTCGAAAAGAACAGCAAAATTGGGCACAGTCAACATGGGTTTAGGGAAAGAAAATTATATTTGATTATTGGAATTTTTGATGGTGTTACGTGTAGCATAGACAAAGGAGATCCAGGTGGATGTGGGGTGTTTGAATTTTCATAAGATTTTTGGTAAGGTCCTATACAGGAGGCTGGTAAACATAATTAGAGAGCATTGGGGTAACGTACGGGTCAGGATTAAGAATTGGCTAGTAGTCAGAAAACAGAGAAGGAACGAGCAGATCATTCGCAGGGTAGCAGGTTGTTACCAGTTGGGTGTGAGATTCACAACTGGTCACAAGCTATGTCAGTGATTTAATGCAGGGACAAATTGTAATATTGCCGAATTTGTTGATGACATAAAGCTAAGTAGGTGATTAGTCACTGCAGGATTCCAAACCGCTGACCTGCCCTCGTAGCCACTGTATTCATGCAGCAAGTCCTGTTGAGTTTCTGGTCAATGGTAACCCCGATCTGGTGGGGGATTCAGTGACAGTAACACCATTGAATGTCAAGGGGGCAATGGGTGGATTCTGACCTTTACCCATTCCTTTGTCTAAAACTGTTGTTCTCTTTCTCTCTGGGCTCCATCTCCACCAATTGTTTACTCGTCTCCCTCTCCCACCCCATCTTCATATATATCAACCTTTTCCGAGCTACAATCAGTTCTGAGGAAGGGTCACCGGACCCGAAACGTTAACTCTGCTTTCTCCTTCACAGATGCTGCCAGACCTGCTGAGCTTTTCCAGCAACTTTGTTTTTATTCCAGGATACTGACCCAGTTACAGTCAGAATGAAAGTATTGTTAAGGTGTGCCAAATGGGTTTGGTCACTAGGGTTTGGTCTTTTCATTAAGCGTAATTTGCCACCAGAGTTCAGGACAAATAAATTGTTGCGGTATCTGCGGGGTAACACGAACAGAAACTTGGATTGTGTGCCCTGGTTACACTGAAATGTCAAACTCAGACTGTCTGACCGAGTTCCATTTCAGACCATTATGAGACGCTGGAAACCACATCTCTCAAACCTATGGACAATGGAATTCATCATTTTTAAACCACTCCACAACAGGAAGAAATGTGCAGCAGGCAAGAACTAAAACAAATGCTCTGGCAACAACGGTTTCAAATCCCACATTGCCAGATGGTCAAATCTGAATTCAATAAAAATCTGGAATAAAAAGCTAGCTTAATAGTGACCATGGTAACCAATATCAATTATTGTAAAACCCAACTGGTTCACTAATGTCCTTTAGGGAAGGAAGCTGCCATCCTCACCTGGTCTGGCCTACATGTGACTCCAGACCCACAGCAACGTGGTTGGCTTTTCACGCTGTCCTCTGGGTAATTAGGCATGGGCAGTAAATCCTGGCCCAGTCAGCAACACCCTCATCCCATGTACAACTAAAACACAACTTGCACTGAGAAGAAGGATAATGTTCAGATGAAGATGCTAGATGATGGGGAGCCAGTCTGAGTCAGTGAGCAGACACGGTGACAGGGGAATGGGACGCAGACATTAAGACAGGCAGCAGAGGTTTGGCTGCATTCCAGTTTGGATGTGGGAGAGGACTCATGAGAGTATCAGAGAGTTAATCCCACAGGTAACTCTGGGACAATGAGGGCTTCAGCAGCTGATGAGCTGGGACAGCGATGAACCCAAGTGATATTTTAAAGGTATAAATAGTCTTTGCGATAACGTGAATATGAGACTGAAGACGGATTTTTTTTTTTCTGATGAAGGGTTTAGGCCCGAAACGTCAAGTTTTCCTGCTCCTATGATGCTGCTTGACCTGCTGTGTTCATCCAGCCCCATGCTTGTTATCTCATGAGACTGAAGACGATGTGTTTGTGTTTCCCAATATTTAATAAACTGCGTACAGAAGATAATTGTTGTTTACATATATCCATTCATACTGGAAAGGCTTAACAATGACTTTAAACTCAACAAACTAATACAAGACACTGGTTGGACCTCAGTGTTCAGTTCTGGGCACTATAGTATAGGAAAGATGTGGGGTTTTTTTCTTTATTCATTCACAGGATGAGGGCGTCACTGGCTAGGTCAGCATTGATTGTCCATCCCTAATTGCCCAGAGGGTAGTTAAGATTCAACCATGTTGCTGTGGGTCTGGAGTCACATGTAGGCCAGACCAGGTAAGGATGGAAGTTTCCTTCCCTAAAGGACATGAGTGAACCAGATGGGTTTTTTGTGACAATTGACTATGGATTCATAGTCATCATTAGACTCTCAATTCCAGATATTTATTGAATTCAAATTCCACCATCTGCCGTGGCGGGATTTGAACGAAGGTCCCCAAAACCGTGCCACATGCTAGCGAGGCGAGGAATAGGGAGAGAGAGCAGTTGAACACATGGCTACAGGGATGGTGCAGGAGGGAGGGATTCAGATACCTGGATAATTGGGGCTCATTCTGGGGTAGGTGGGACCTCTACAAACAGGTTGGTCTGCACCTGAACCAGAGGGGTACCAATTTCCTGGGGGGGAAATTTGCTAATGCTCTTTGGGAGGGTTTAAACTAATTCAGCAGGGGGATGGGAACCTGACTTGTAGCTCCAGTGTACAGGAAGTTGAGAGTAGTGAGGTCAAGAATAAGGTTTCAAGGTCACAGGAGTGTACCGGCAGGCAGGAAGGTGGTTTGAAATGTGTCTACTTCAACGCCAGGAGCATCCGGAATAAGGTGGGTGAACTTGCAGCATGGGTTGGTACCTGGGACTTTGATGTTGTGGCCATTTCGGAGACATGGATAGAGCAGGGACAGGAATGGTTGTTGCAGGTTCTGGGGTTTAGATGTTTCGGTAAGATCAGGGAAGGTGGTAAAAGAGGGGGAGGTGTGGCTTTGTTAGTCAAGGACAGTATTACGGTGGTAGAAAGGACGTTTGATGAGGACTCGTCTACTGAGGTAGTATGAGCTGAGGTTAGAAACAGGAAAGGAGAGGTCACCCTGTTGGGAGTTTTCTATAGGCCTCCGAGTAGTTCCAGAGATGTAGAGGAAAGGATAGCAAAGATGATTCTGGATAGGAGCGAAAGTAACAGGGTAGTTGTTATGGGGGACTTTAACATTCCAAATATTGACTGGAAACACTACAGTTCAAGTAATTTAGATGGGTTCAGTTTTTGTCCAATGTGTGCAGGAGGGTTTCCTGACACAGTATGTAGGTAGGCCAACAAGAGGTGATGCCACATTGGATTTGGTACTGGGTAATGAACCAGGCCAGGTGTTAGATTTGGAGGTAGGTGAGCACTTTGGTGATAGTGACCATAATTCGGTTTCGTTTACTTTAGCGATGGAAAGGGATAGGTATATACCGCAGGACAAGAGCTATAGCTGGGAGAAAGGCAATTATGAGGCGATTAGGCAAGAGTTAGGATGCATAGGATGGGGAAGGAAACTGCAAGGGCTGGGCACAATTGAAATGTGGAGCTCGTTCAAGGAACAGCTACTGTGTGTCCTTGATAAATAGGTACCTGTCAGGCAGGGAGGAAGTGGTCGAGCAAGGGAACCGTGGTTTACTAAAGAAGTTGAATCTCTTGTCAAGAGGAAGAAGGAGGCTTATGTAAAGACGAGACATGAAGGCTCAGTTAGGGCGCTTGAGAGTTACAAGTTAGCCAGGAAGGACCTAAAGAGAGAGCTAAGAAGAGCCAGGAGGGGACATGAGAAGTCTTTGGCAAGTAGGATCAAGGAAAACCCTAAAGCTTTCTATAGGTATGTCAGGAATAAAAGAATGACTAGAGTAGGATTAGGGCCAGTCAAAGACAGTAGTGGGAAGTTGTGCGTGGTGTCCAAAGAGATAGGAGAGGCGCTAAATGAGTATTTTTAATCAGTATTCACACATGAAAAAGACAATGTTGTCGAGGAGAATACTGAGATACATGTTATTAGACTGGACAGGATTGAGGTTCACAAGGAGGAGGTGTGAGCAATTCTGGAAAGTGTGAAAATAGATAAGTCCCCTGGGCCAGATGGGATCTAAGCTAGGATTCTCTGGGAAGCTAGGGAGGAGATTGCAGAGCCTTTGGCTTTGATTTTTATGTCATCATTGTCTACAGGAATAGTGCCATAAGACTGGAAGATAGCAAATGTTGTCCCCTTGTTCAAGAAGGGGAGTAGAGACAACCCTGGTAATTATAGACCAGTGAGCCTTACTTCGGTTGTGGGTGTTGGAAAGGATTATAAGGGATAGGATTTATAATCATCTAGAAAGGAAGTCAACACGGTTTTCTAAAGGGTAGGTCGTGCCTCACAAACCTTATTGAGTTCTTTGAGAAGGTGACTAAACAGGTGGATGAGGGTAAAGTGGTTGACGTGGTGTACATGGATTTCAGTAAAGCGTTTGATAAGGTTCCCCACGGTAGGCTATTGCAGAAAATTCGGAGGCATGGGATTGAGGGTGATTTAGCGGTTTGGATCAGAAATTGGCTAGCTGTAAGAAGACAGAGGGTGGTGGTTGATGGGAAATGTTCATCCTGGAGGTCAGTTACTAGTGGTGTACCGCAAGGATCTGTTTTGGGGCCACTGCTGTTTGTCATTTTTATAAATGACCTGGATGAGGGCGTAGAAGGATGGGTTAGTAAATTTGCAGATGACACTAAAGTCGGTGGAGTTGTGGATAGTGCGGAAGGATGTTGCAGGTTACAGAGGGACATAGATAAGCTGCAGAGCTGGGCTGAGAGGTGGCAAATGGAGTTTAATGCAGAAAAGTGTGAAGTGATTCACTTTGGAAGGAGTAACAGGAATACAGAGTACTGCGCTAACGGTAAGATTCTTGGTAGTGTGGACGAGCAGAGAGATCTCGGTGTCCATGTGCATAGATTCCTGAAAGTTGCCACCCAGATTGATAGGGCTGTTAAGGTGTACGGTGTGTTAGGTTTTATTGGTAGAGGGATTGAGTTTTGGAGCTGTGAGGTCATGTTGCAGCTGTACAAAACTCTGGTGCGGCCGCACTTGGAGTATTGCGTACAGTTCTGGTCACCGCATTATAGGAAGGATGTGGAAGCATTGGAAAGGGTGCAGAGGAGATTTACCAGGATGTTGCCTGGTATGGAGGGAAGGTCTTATGAGGAAAGGCTGAGGGACTTGAGGCAGTGTTCGTTAGACAGAAGAAGATTAATAGGTGACTTAATAGAGACATACAAGATGATCAGAGGACTGGAAAGGATGGACTGTGAGAGCCTTTTTCCTCAGATGGTGATAGCTAGCACGAGGGGACATTAGCATTAAATTGAGGGGGTGATATACATAGGACAGATGTCAGAGGTAGATTCTTTACTCAGAGAATAGTAAGGGCATGGAATGCCCTGCCTTCAGCAGTAGTAGATTCGCCAACTTTAAGGACATTTAAATGGTGGTTGGATAAACATATGGATGATAATGGAATAGTTTAGGTTAGATGGGCTTCAGATTAGTTTCACAGGTCGGCGCAACATCGAGGGCCGAAGGGCCTGTACTGCGCTGTAATGTTCTATGTTCTATGTTCTATGTTCTAAAACATTATCTGGGTCTATAGTCCAGATAATACCTTGAAGCCATCGCCTTCCCTGAATGCATTGGAGAGGGAGTGCAGAAGCAATTTACAAGAAGAGTTTCAGGAATGAGAAACTTCAGCCATGAGGATAGATTGATGAAATTGGGACTGTTGTCCTTAGAGAGAAGAAAGCTGAGGAGATCTGATGGAGGTTTTCAAAATGATGAGCAGTTGGATGTAGTCGATAGGGAGAAGCTGTTTCCACTCAAAACAATAGAGGCATAGATTTAAACTGACATGCAAAGGAAGGAATGCCCACTGTCCACACAAGCTATTCTCGATTGCCCCCATGTGGAACAAAGTAAAACTGCTGAAAAGAGAGACATGTTGGTTAACATTTGAGTTCTTCACTCATCAGGAGCAATGCAAGAATGGCACGTTTCAAACAACCTCAACCATTTATACTACATAAGAAAAGAGTGCTGGTTGGATGACAAGTTGATTCTCATAGAATCCCTACAGCCTGGAAACAGGACCTTTGGCCCAACTTGTCCATACCAAACCTGAGAGCATCCCACCCAGACCTATCCCTGAACACCATGGGCAATTTACCATGGCCAAGCCACCTACCCTGCGCATCTTTGGACTGTGGGAGGAAACCCCCACAGACACAGGGAGAATGTGCAACTCCACACAGATAGTCACCCAAGGGTAGGATTGAACCCAGGCCCCTGGTGCTGGGAGGCAGCAGTGCAAACCACTGTGCTACCATACCACCCTTACTGCATTGGTAAGGAACTATAGCTGCCTGAACTGATGAGTAATTGAGAAAAGGCACAGGGGTTGGACACGTTCTGTTTGTTTCTAGAGAAGAGGTCCCAGCTCATATAAAACACATCTCACTGCCATAAGCATAAATGTGACTATCTTCAATTGGCTATGATGGAATCATTGGCACACCCAAGATTGTTCAGCATGTGCTGCCCAATCACATCCACAGGAGAGGTATGTTTAGGGCTTTATAAGTACAGGTTGGCTGAGTACAATCTGCTCTGTGCCTACAAACAGCCAGAGTAAGAAGCTGACTGTTCAGTTCGCCGATCTATACCTGGCAATCGCTCTGGTCCAGAAAAACACACACATTGCTCAACAGTATGTTGGTGGATGAATTTTTGGACCGACAACAAGGTGCCGTTTGTGAAAAATGCACTTCATGTAGACACTGCCCAGTATCAGTGTGAAAGAACTTGCTTCACATCCTGTTCACAGTTTTGAGATACATTGCCTTTCTGGAGTATTTGAGATTTTCAAATCAAAGTGTTCCTGCATTTGGATGCAGGTTGGCAATTCCAGGAGAATGCAACATCTCAGGAACTTCACACAGTCCCAAATGCCCCAAAAACTGTATTCGCCAGCACCTACCTTCTCTGATCATCACCCCGTTCTGAGCTCCAGCCTTAGAAGTTGCTGAAGGTCCTTCCACAGCCACCCACTGCTACAGGGAATGGTTCCAACCTAATTCCAAACTGCTGATCAAGTCTCCGAAGGTCACATCTCCATCAATGGGGAGGGGAGGTTGGTACAGTTCCAGCTTCCTTCCAAGATCTTCATCAAAACGCATGTGTTACAGGCCATATAAACAGAAAACATACTCAATGACTGGATGTTGATGTTGTTCCATCTGTTACTCCTTTCTCTTCAAACTTGCTCAGGAATCCACAGTGGAATCCAACCAATTACCTGCAGAAATAACGAACATCATTTTAGAAAGATTACATCAGATTTCCTTCAAGAACTTTCATTGTTTGGTGATTCCCACATCACCAAACTCTCCAAGTTATTCTTAAAGGAGAAAATTTTGCAAAACCTGAAATAAATATTTGACAACAGACTAAAGAACAAGGGGCTGGAGAGGTGGACCCCCTGGTTTACAGCTGGTGTGTATGTGAAGGTGTGACCATGTGCTAGGGTTGCCCTACCTGAGTGTCCAAGGTTGTGTCAGTGCCTCTAATTTCCTCCCAAACCTCAGGGTCTATTCGTGAAGGCAGTATCTGCTGACCCCAGGCACCCCTAATGACCGCACGAACACAAACTCCAGAGCTGTGCAGACATATACACCCAATACCACACACATCTCAACATTCATCACTGGGTGGAGAAGGGAAACCTGCTTATTATACCCAAACATTCGGTCTGAGCATGGACCCTGATCCAGGATCATATCTCCAGGATCAGGAGAGGCTACAAATGCACAGTAAATAGGCATGCAATTGGTGAAGGACTGTTAAGCCAACCCGTCTGCCTGGACACATTTACACATTAGCATAGGTTTTTAAGGTGAATATTTTTGGACTTTTCTTAGTTACCTCACTGATAAAATTCTTACATTATAAGAAGAAATGGATAGGTTTTTTCTCAAAAGAGGGGATTCTGCTGCAAGCCCAGTCAACGGGACATCTGAAACCAGCTACCATTCAGGCACAGGACAAAGCTCTCTGACCTCTGGACACTGTGGAAGCAAGCCATTCGGCCCATTGAATCCACTCACACTCTCCAAAGAGCACCTCACCTAGACCCACCGTATAACCCTGCATTTCCCGTGGCTAATCTACACAATCCTGGACACTATGGGCAGTTTAGCATGGCCTAACTTGCACATCCTTCCTGTCATCAGGATCCCTCCCAGATCAAACAGCTGTGCACATGTACCAGCAGACCCAGGTTTCCCAAAAACCCAGGAAACTGCAATTTACTTTACTTTTTGCCCTGATCCGTGAATATTTAGAAATAGTTGAGTTGAACAGATTTTGAAAAGGTGGCTGTGCTCACATTCGAAGACAGTGTATTTTTGCCGGTGGATTTGAAACGTTCCTGCCTATGATCCTTCTTTAGCATGCCATATGCACAATGGAGCAAATCTCCTGACCATAGTAAATGCAAATCAATGAGACATCCATAATGAATCAGTTCAGCCGGTGAAAGTGAATGTGCTGTGGAATTGTTTGTCTCATTGAAGGGTTCCTTGAAAACACTGGGAACCACTAAGCTAGAATGCATTATCATAAAGACAACTCAGCAATACATCACAAACCTGGACACCAGGGAGACACGGGCAGCTCTATATTTGAATTTAATTATTTATGAGATATGAACACACAGAGGTTGGGAGCGGTTTGAAACTCTCTTCCACAAATAGCAGGGAATTCTGGATCAGTATTAATTTTAAATTTGAGATAGATACATTTTTGTGAAGCAAAGCTATTAAGGGAAATGAGCAGGGAACTTGAAATGTTAACTCCCTCTCATTAGATGCTGCCAGACCTGCTGAGTTTCTCCAGCAATTTCTGTTTTTGTTTCTGATTTCCAGCATCAGCAGTTCATTGTTTTAGTTATTGTAGGGATACAGAGTTAGCCCAGAGATCAGCCATGATCGTATTAAGTGGGGGAACAGGCTGGAGGGGCTGAATGGCCTACTCCTGTTCCAATGTTCCTAACCAGAAAAGCCAGGCCTGTGATTGATCAATATTAGTTGGTGAGCTCCAGGGATAGCTGCCACAGCCGGTCTCCATGGTGATTCTCCCAGTTCTGATCACGGAACATTATTGAGCAGAATTACAGGCAGAGGCAGCCTCTGAAACTATTCTTAACCTCTCAAGGACTTTCTCACTCACATTCCTGGTGAAAAGCTGTGCAGCTGCCTGTCTTTTCAATTTTCTCAATTGCAACATCCATCAGAATCAGATTTTAACCATTCAGATTTGAAGGAGCGAAACAGAATTAATTGTAAATGTTTCAGAATGGCATCACCAGTCTAATGGTAATGAATGGTGAATGGCATGAGGGAGCAGGAACTCGTGAGCCAGAAAATTTGTACCTCTGTGGAACTTAACTCTTTTTCAGTCAGCAAGAGGGGAGCTGCAGCTGGAGTTTAATGTCAATTCACTCACACCACACCAGACTATTACTGCCCCTGACCTCTCTATAGAACACAAAGTGTAGGAAATAGCAGCTGGAGGGGCATGCAGTTCCTCACGTCAGCTCCACCTTTCAGCACAGTCTCACTTCCATTCTCCTGTATTATTCCCTTATCCCATAATTCAGCTTCTAACAGCATATCCATCTCTGATTCCATTATACAGGAGCGGGCTGGGCAGAGTAGATAGGGAGATGCAGTTCCTGCTTGTAAAAGGAGCAACAGCAAGAGGAGCATTGTTTTAAAGTGATGTGCAAATGAAGCAAGGGTGATGTGTGCAAAATCTTTTTCACCCAGTGAGTGGTTAGGGTCTGGAATCCACTGCCTGGAAATGTGGCGGAGGCAGGTTCAATTGAAGCATTCAAAAGGATATTGGATGTTTTGTTTTGGATAGGTATAGTATGCAGGAATGTGGGAAAAAGTTAGGAGATTGGCTCTGGATGATAGAGACAGTGCAGGCATGATGGGCTGAATGGTCTCCTGCGCTGTAATAATCCCTTGATTCTATGTTACTCACTTACTGGGCATTCACAACTCTCTCACTGAGACTATTTCAAATATTCACAAGCCTCTGAGTGAGGCTAGCTCCCTTCACCTCAGTTTGAAATTATTGGCACCTTCTCTTGAGACTGTGACTCTGGAGTGTAACCTTCACGTCCTTAAGAATACCATCCCAGCAGCTGCTGAGTCAAGGCTCTTAGGAATTTTATACGTTTCAACAAGATCACCACTTGTGTTTCTAAACTCCAGAGAATACAGGCCCACGTGGACGCAACAGTCAGGAAGACACAACAATGCCTCTTCTTCCTCAGACAGCTCGGGAAATTTGGCACATCCATAAGGTCCCTCACCAACATCTACCGATGCACCATTGAAAGCACACTGTCTGGGTGCATAACGGCCTGGTATGGCAACTGCTCTGCCCGTAAGAAACTACAGAAGGTGGTGTGCACAGCCCAGACCATCACAGAAACCAACCTTCCATCCATGGACTCCATTTACACGGCTCGCTGCCGCGGAAAGGCAGCCAACATCATCAAAGACCCATTGCACCGCGGTAATGATCTCCTACAGCCTCTTCTGTCAGGCAGAACATACAGAAGCCTGAGCACACACACCAGCAGGTTTGGGAACAGCATCTTCCCAGTTGTTATCAGGCTGATGAATGAACTCTTTAACTTCAAATAACACTGATCATGCTAATATTGATCTTGCCTCATGCACATACCATGAGGTATAACCTGTATGCCTCACTCTGTCTACGATTTCTTTCACCCTATGATCTATATGTCCTTGCTTATAATGATCTGCCCATAATGCTCACAAACAAAGCTTTTCACTGTAGTTATGTAAACTTGAGAATAAATCAAGTCAACCAATCAATGTGCTCGATCTCCCAATCCCAGGAATCAGGCGAGGGAACCTTTCATGTACTCTCCCTTTAGCAATAAGACCCTTCCTTAGATAAGGAAACCAAAACTGTGCACAACATTCCAGCTGAAGTCCCATCGAGGCACCATCCAATTGTAGAGAAGATCTCATTTCCTCTGTGCAGCCGCCAGTGCCTGAACAGAGGTATCTTACAGAAAGGAAAGAATGTGGAATGTTTGGAAATGTGCCAAATTGTGCAAGATTTTTGTGTTTATAGCTATGCAAATTCATATGGGGAACCAGTACCAGGCCAACAGTTGTACAGGGTCTCAGTGAGACTACACCTGGAGCACTGTGTACCGCTGTGACCTCATCACTTAAGAAAGGGTGTAACTGAATGAGAACTTGTTCAGAGGAGGGCCACGCAACTCATTCTTGGAATGGGGGATGATTGTCTAATGAGGGAAAGCTAAGCTTTTATCCTCTGCAGTTTAGAAGGTTAAGAGATGATCTTATTGAAACAATTAAGATTTTGAGGGCTAAAGGCAAAATAGTGCAGATGGTGGAAATCTGCAACAATGACAGGAAATGTTGGAGAAACTCAGCAGGTCATAGAGCTATAGAGCTGTACAGCACGGAAACAGACCCTTTTGTCCAACATGTCCATGCCAACCAGATAAATTAATCTAGTGCCATTTGCCAGCATTTGGCCCATATTCCTCTAAACCCTTTCTATTCATATACTCATCCAGATGCCTTTTAAATGTTGTACCTGTACCAGCCTCGACCACTTCCTCTGGCAGCTCATTCCATACACGCACCACCCTCTGCATGAAAAAATTGCTCCTTAGGTCCCTTTTAAATCTTATTCCCCTCTCACCTTAAACCTGTGCCCTCTAGTTTTGGACTCCACCACCTTGGGGTAAAGACCTCGTCTATTTATCCTATCCATGCCCCTCATGATTTTATAAACCTCTATAAGGTCACCCCTCAGCCTCTGATGCTCCAGGGAAAATAACCCCAGCCTATTCAGCCCCTCCCCGTAGCTCAAACCCTCCAACCCTGGCAACATCCTTGTAAATCTTTTCTGAACTCTTTCAAGTTTCACAACATCCTTCCTTTGGCAGGGAGACCAGAACTGCACGCAGTATTCCAAAAATGGCCTAACCAATGTCCTGCACAGCTACAACATGTCCTCCCAACTCCTATACTTAATGCACTGACCAATAAAGATACGCATACCAAACGCCTTCTTCACTATCCTGTCTCCCTGCGACTCCACTTTCAAGGAGCTATGCACCTGCATCCCAAGGTCTCTTTGTTCAGCAACACTCCCCAGGGCCCTACCATTAAGTGTATAAGTCCTGCCCTGATTTGCCTTTCCAAAATGCAGCACCTCACATTTATCTAAATTAAACTCCATCTGCCACTTCCCTGTCCACTGGCCCATCTGATCAAGATCTCGTTGTACTCTGAGGTAACCTTCTTCACTGTCCACTACACCTCCAATTTTGGTGTCATCTGAGAAACAGTTAATATTTCATGTGGGTTCAGTGGAGCTCAGCATAGCAACTGGCCTCTGACTGGTCTGACCATATGAAGGGGAATGAAAACAGAAGAAGGCAAAAGGCCCAGAAGCTAGTTGCATTGATCTCTCTCTACTCTGCTGCTTGGAAAATGCCTCTATAACTCGCTATTGAAAGAGCAAGGATAAGCTACAAGGAAGTGACAGTAACCTCTACAAATTATTGGTCAGACGACATTGGAGTATTGTGTTCCGTTATAGGCACCTTACTTAAGGAAAGATGTTAAAATCCTGGAGAGCATCCAAAGGAGATCTACTAGGATAATCCCAGGAATAAGGGATTTAGATACAAGGAAAGATTAGAGAGGTTGGGCTCATTCTCCTTGGAGCAGAGAAGATTAAGAGGTGACCTTAGTGAGGTGTTCAAAATTATAAAGAATTTTGACATTGAAGAAGGATATTCTGTTTCCACTCATTAGTATGTCAGTAACTAGGGATCACAATTTCAAGACTGTCAGTAGGAGAGCTAGAAGTGAGATGAGGAGAAACGTCTTTGCTCAGAGAGTTGTTAGGATTTGACATGAGCTGCCTGGGAGAGTGCTGGAGGCGGATTCCATGGGAGGCTTCAAAAGAGAGCTGTATTTTTCATTTGAAAGGGATGAAGTTTGAGGGCGACGGAGATAGGGCTGGAGAGTGGGACTGACTAGATAGCTCCTTTTGGGAGATAGAACAGACACAATGGGTCAAATGCCCATAAAATTCTGTGATTTTAAACTACAGGAAAATGAAAGACCCCTGAATCCAACCACACAAACAGTGAATTAAAGATAGATCATCACTGAAACCAATTCATCTAGTTTTGTGACAAAAGGTGTGGAGCTGGATGAACACAGCAGGCCAAGCAGCATCAGAGCAGCAGGAAGGCTGACGTTTCGGGCCTAGACCCTTCTTCAGAAATGGGGGAGGGGAAGGGGGTTCTGAAATAAATAGAGAGAGAGGGGGAGGCGGATAGAAGATGGATAGAGGAGAGGATAGGTGACCGGTGATAACAGCTCCATTCAAAACATCTTAAATCAATTCACTAAAGATAGACCTTCGGGGATGTGAAAATGGAGCATGGTTGGTCTGGAATTATTGCCAATTAACCTCCTGATGGTGTCCATGCCTGCACCCTCACTGACACTGGTGTAAAAGTGTGCAAAACAAATGCTGGTTGGTAGACAAATAAAATCACAGTCACTCTGCCCAACATTGGTCAGATATCTGGCTAAATGGTTTCAGCCAATTTTGACACTTCAACAGAATTGTTCTGTTCTGTCTAACTGGACTCGAAACGTTACCTCTGTTTCTCTCTCCACGGAGGCTGCCAGACCCACTGAATTTTGCCAGCATTTTGTTTCTTTTGTTTCTTTTTTGATTAACAATTGACCATTATTTCCAGGACATGTTTGTGTGAAAATGAAAGCTACACGTCTTTGAATGTCAGTTTACTTTGTACAAATTACTGACATTGAAAAGCAAACAAATCTCTGAGCTGCTGGGTGGCACAGTGGCTAGCACTGCTGCCAGCACCAGGGACCTGGGTTCAATTCCAGCCTTAAGAGTCTGTGTGAAGTATTCACATTCTCCCCACGTCTGTGTGGGTTTCCACTGGGTGCTCTGGTTTCCGCCCACAGTCCAAAGATGTGCAGGTTAGTTGGATTGGCCATGCTAAATTGCCTGTAGTGTGCAGGTTAGATGGATTACCCATCATAGATATGGGTCTGGGTCTGGGTGGGATGCTTTTCAGAGGTCAGTGCAGGCTCAATAGGCAAAATAGCCGTTTTGTGCACTGTACAGATTCTATGAATACTTGAACTGCCTAAAGCCTTGACTTGTTTATAAAGAGGAGCTCCTGTGGAAAGTCTGAGATGCCTTTCACCGCTGTTGGTGGCTATGTCTCTGTCAGGATATCTATACATCTCTGTCATGGTCTCCTGGTGCCTGTTTTATTCAGGGAGGTCCCCAGAATAGTACTGACCAGGAGTCACGTAGCTCCCCTCTGATCTTACTCCTCCTCCTTCACTGTAAGAGTGCATTCTTTATACAAAGTGTTAAACTGAGTCACTATCTGCTCATTAAGACAAACATAATGAGACCATTCAGAGAAAACCTGAAAGAGCTACAATCACTGCGGCTCTCAATCAACTTCAACAAAACAATTACTCATCGTTATTATTTATGAGATCTTTCTGAGTCTAAATTGGCTGCTCTGTCCCCAGCATCACAACAGGGGCTACACTTCGAAAATTCCTCCATTTTTTATGGTTCTTGAGAAGATCTGTAGCTCGGTTAGTGGGTGAGATTATTGACTTGCTCACCGAGCTGGCTTGTTCTCGTTCAGACGTTTCGTCACCATACTAGGTGACATCATCAGTGCGGCCTTCATTGGATTATGATGTTACTGAGCATGGTGGCGAAACATCTGAACTACAACCATACAGCTCGGCGAGCAAGTCAACAACCTCATTCCTCCATTGGCTGGAAAACGTTTCTGTTTTGAGAGATGATGATGTATTTTTTGATCATCCCAGCTCTGAATTACCACGAGTTGCTAAGCAGCAGCTCCCTGTGATCGCTGGGCAACAGATTCCTCCTCACCTCTCGCCTCTTTCACAGTTTGATCAGATTTCAGGTTTATGTCATTCGAACTTTGTGGATCTCCAACCTGAGTTAAAACTGCAGTTTCTTATTTCGTTGGGGGTTCCATCCGGTCACAGTTAATGAGCTGACAGAGTGTTAACAAGCAGGAGAACTGTGTAATTCTTTCCAGCTCAGTTCATCAATCTCTCCTTGTTACTCTATTTATTTGAAAAGGAGGTGACTTTCAGAACAGTGTTCAGTGACATGACTGAAAGTCCCCAACAAAGGTCTGCGCCAGTCAGAGGATATGGATTCAAACCACCCAGCTTAGTACAAGGGCTGCACTGCCAGGGACATTATGCCAAGGCACTGACTGTTCCTCTCAACAAGATCCCACAACAATATAGGAAGGTGAACGGACATATCCTAACACAAATATGTCCCACAATTAGAATACTCACAAATGAGATAATTTGGTATTTTATTTCAGCGTTGCTTGTGGGATCTTCCTGTGCACAAACTGACTGTTGAGTTTCCTTTATTACAGCAATGACTGCACCTCAAGAGTACATCTCTGACTGGAAAGTATTTTCGGAGTTCCTAAAAATCTCTAAATTAAAGCAAGTGCTTTCTTTTAAAAAATACAGGTGCCTTCATGGAGTGTGAGAGCTGTTGTGATGTGTGTGCAATGACAGCCACTGAGCTGGTCTGATGTTACTCTTTCAGGCAAGTTGCAATTTCTCTGTTGATGCACTAATTGAATGCAGCCTTTGATACCGAGACACGTTGACAGCTGAAATGTCACAAATTGCAGCCAGACAGCGCACTGTAGGCATTAGAGGCAGCTTGAGAACCAGCTCTTCGTAATGAGATGCTACAGTTGCCCTCCCAGGGTGGTACTGAGAAGCCTTTGCAAACACTTGCTACTTCATGAAACAGCGAGAAAATACCCTGGGTCTGAGAAGCGGCCAAAAGCCATCTGCTTATTTCTAGGCCATTAGTAAAACCCACTGCTGATATTCCTTCTCTTTCCTTTCTGCATATTGGTGAACGCAGGTTACAATGATTGCTGATTAAAAATAATTGCAAAATAATATGAATCAGAATTTTGCATCTCGTTATGAATAGGAAGGGGATGGATATATTGTTTAAAAAAAGTAATAAATATTTCATCAATGTTACTGACGTGATGTTTTTTCCTCATTCTGGCACTCCAGCTCTGCCCTCCACAATACCACAACATTTACTTTCCAAGGTCATTCTCAGTAATAAACAAAGCTGCACCCCACACTTCCATGGTTTGCAATACAATTATTATTGTTTCAGTTGAATAACATCTTTTTTTTCTGTGACTATAACTGCCTAAATGTAACATTGTCCCCTTCAGTGCACAGATCACGTGCGATACAGGATGAGGGCACAAAGCATTGTCATTCTGAGGAATTAGTCATTAGGAATGTGCTCATGCCCAGGAACAGGCCATTTGTCTGGATGGATAGTGTGAAAGCAGATTAAACCCTTAGACCGAGAATCTGACCATTACTCCTGGGCATTGGTTCCAGCTGCCCACTTTGTGTCGGCTACACCAATGCAGCATTTATTGTGGCTACTCCACACCACATCAGAGCCCCAGACACTCACTGCCATCAAAACAACAGCGTTCCCAATCAATCTGAACAAGGAGTCAATGTGACAGTAAAACATTAAACAGTGAGAAAATTCCAATTGGGAGAAGCTGACAAATACTCGAATGGCACAATACCTGAAAAACCAACTTAGAGATAGTAGGAACTGCCGATGCTGGAGAATCTGAGATAACAAGGTATAGAGCTGGATGAACACAGCAGGCAAAGCAGCATCAGAGGAGCAGGAAAGCTGACGTTTCGGGCCTGGACCCTTCTGCAGGAAAATGAGGAAAGGCCTGAAGATCTTTCTGAAGATCTTTCCAGACCTGAAACGTCAACTTTCCTGCTCCTCTGATGCTGCTTGGCCTGCTGTGTTCATCCAGCTCTACACCTTGTTACCTGAAAATCCAGGTCAGTGTTTTGGTGCAAACGTAAAATCATAGAGAAATGGGAGCAGGAGTAGGCCATTCAGTCCTTCAAGCCTGCTCCACCATTCAGCATGATCACAGTTGATCATCCAACTCAATGCCCTGTTCTCTCTTTCTGCCCAAACCACTTGATCCCTTTAGCTGAGAAATATACCAGCCTTCTTCGTGAAAACATTCAATGGTTTTGGCCTCAACCACTTTCTGTGACAGAGAATTCCACAGACTCCCCTCTCTCTGGGTGAAGACATTTCTCATCTCAGTCTAGTCCTGTTAAAATGTTATAGATTTCTCTGGGATCCCATCACCTGCTCCCTCCTCCACCCCCAACACCACAACCCCCCCCAACCCCATTCTTCTAAACTCCAGTGAAAATATTCTTACCTGATCCCCAACTGACCCCAGGCCAGCACTGGGTCTCAACAAAAGCCTTGTACCTTCCTCCGGCCTGGTGGATGTACCTAATCATTCCTGGTAAAGATGGGCATTGCTATAGTTCTGAAATTAAAGTTAAAACCAGACGGCCAAGGCTAGATATTTGGACCCTTATTTCCATTGCAAAGCAATTAACTTCCAGTTAGGATGTCCTTCCCCAATATCAGGCAGTGCTTTTCCTAATAGCATTGTGGGTCAACCTACAGCACATGGACTGCAGCAGTTCAAGAAGGCAGCTCACCCCCACCTTCTCAAGGGGCAATTAGGGGCAGGTAATAAATGCTGGGCCCAGCCAGTGACACCCACATCCCATGAATCAATGAATAACATTCATGTTTTTCCTACCTGCCAGGGCAGCATTAGTGACTCAGTGGTTAGCACTGCTGCCTCACAGCACCAGGGACTCAGGTTCTATTCCACGCTCAGGCGACTGTCTGTGTGGAGTTTGCACATTCTCCCCGTGTCTGCATGGGTTTCCTCCGGGTGCTCCTGTTTCCCCCTACGGTCCAAAAATGCGCAGGATAGGAGGATTGGCCTTGAGAAATTGCCCATAGTATCCAGGGGTGTGCAAGCTAGGTGGGTTAGCCACAGGAAATGCATGGTTATAGTGTGGGGTGGGGGTGGATCTGGGTGGGATACTGTTCGGAGGGTCAGTGTTGACTTGATGGACTGAATGGCCTGCTTTCACACAGTAGGGATTCTATGATTTGAGGGCCTCAGGGAACAGCAACCCCTTTTCCATGCCCAAATATTTCCCAATTGTAGAGGGGAAAGATTGCGCGAGTTATTTTGTTCCTATTAGTGACGATACATTAGAAACTCTCTTCCATAAACTGCAGTTAATGCCAGATCAGTTGCTATTTTAAATCCAAGAATGTTAAATGTGAGCGAGATAACATTTTGTTGAGCAAAGGCATTAGAGGTTATGGGCCAAAGGCAGGTGTATGGAGCTGGGCCTCACTTGTTGGAACAGACTCCAGGGGGCTGACTGGCCTCTTCCTGTGCCTAAGTTCCTGTATTTAAAGACAATCAATTCACTCTCAGGATTCCAGACTTTGGAAGTCAAAGTATTTCAGTATTGTTTAATGTTACAGCCGTTGGAAAATATGGAATATGTAATAATTATTGCCAGCTTTCTGTTCGCCAGTGAGTAATTGTTACTTGTCCCAATGCTGGGCAAAACCTGTCAACGGATACTGATCTTTCAATTCTCATCTGACAGGGTGAAGACCTTGTTCAGCCATTATGACGAAACTGCCCAGTTCATCACGTTTCAGGAAGATAAATGTCACTGTATGAGAAACATTACATTGACAAATCCCTGTTCCCCTCCAATGGAACCCATTTTATTGTGACCTGCCCCCTACAACAGAATTACGATGCGGAGTTGTTGGTTTGTTCACTGAGCTGGTAGATTGGTTTGCAGACATTTTGTCACCATACCAGGTAACATCATCAGCATGCCTCAAATGAAGCATTTTTGGTCTTTCCCATTTGTTATTACCGTGGGTCTGGTTTGATGTGGTGGTTGGCCTCATTTCCGGTTCTGTGTCATAATGGTTGGTATGTGGGGTCTATTTCTACACGTTTGTTGATGGAGTTCTGGGTTGAGTACCAGGACTCTAGGAAATCCCATGCGTGTTTTTGGTTGGCTTATCCTGGGTGGTAACGTTGTCCCAGTCAAACTGGTGACCTTCTTTGTCCGTGTGTATGGAAACACATGGAAATGAGTGATAGTTGGTCACGTTTCTTGGTAGCGAGTTGGTGCTTATGTGCCTTGATAGCCAGTTTTCTCCCAGTCTATCCGATGTAGTGTTTGTGGCAGTCCTTACACCGGATTTTATTTTCACGCTGGTCCTGTTAGCTGTGGGTATGGGATCCTTTCGTTATTGTCAGTAGTTGTTGTAGTGTAGCTGTGTGCTATCACGATTCCTAACGGTCGGAGTAGTCTGGTGATCATCTCTGATACGTTCTTGATACGACCCCCTACAACACCAACACTATTAGCAAGGACAGCACCCACAAACTACTAGATTTATCCCTCATGACCCACTTAGTCTTCACTGGCCAGGTACGCAAACAAATCAATGGAGCACCCATGGGATCACCCCATATCAGGACTTATAGCTGAAGCAGTAATGCAGGGACAAGAACGGACAGCCCTTCCCATTCTCCAGCCAAAACTATGGGTCCACTATGTGGATAACACATCTGTCATGATGAAGCACACAAAACTGGAGGAAACCCACCAACTCATCAACAACATCTTCACAAACGTAAAACTCACCAGGGAGCAGGAGAACAGCTGACTCCCAATCCCGGCTGTAATGGTCTAACGAAAGGTCAACAGTGAGCTCTGGCCCAGTGTATACAGGAAGGTTACCCATGTGGACCAAACACTTAACTACAACAGCAACTGACCCCAGCACCCACAAACGGAGCTGCGTCAGAACTCTGCTCAAAAGGGCCATAAGACACCGCAGCACGCCAGAACCGCACAAAGCCGAAAACAAACACCTCCACAACGACTACCCATCCACCAGTATTCACTCAGCAGACGACAACACACCCAGATACACCAGTCACCCTGCCATACATCAAGAACATATCAGAGATGACCACCAGACTACTCCAACCGATAGGAATCGTGACAGCACACAGCTACACTACAACAACTACTGACAATAACGAAAGGATCCCATACCCACAGCTAACAGGACCAACGTGAAAATAAAATCCGGTGTAAGGACTGCCACAAACACTACATCGGACAGACCGGGAGAAAACTGGCTATCAGGGTACATAAGCACAAACTCGCTACCATGACGAAGTAGAGCCGGAAGTGAGGCCATCTACCACAAAGCAGAACAGACCAACAATGCTTCATCAGACACGCACTGATGGTGTTACCTGGTACGATGATGAAACTTCTGCAAACCAACCTACCAGATCGGCAAACAAACCAACAATTCCATCCACAACCCCAGCTACAAGTCCTCCCAAAAGCTTTAAAGAATTAAGATATTTGTTACAAGCTTTCAGACCCTTTTAGAGCTGAAAATCATTGACTCTCTCTCTCTCTTTCCTCATTGCTCCATGTAAGGATGAGAGAATTGGAGAAAACTGGAATCTCAGGGCTGTGTTCATTGGAGTGAGGAGCTACCATCACACGAAGCAGGAAGCCAGGCCAATGAAGTTCACCATACGTCACTTTGCTCAGGTTCCATCTTCTTTCAGCCTGCTGTACGGTTCATGTACAATATCAAGGCCCCTTTCCCCAAACTTCCCTGAACAAGTAATGGGAACTGCTGTGTCCTACCCTACTCCTCCCCTAGGCTGTACTTAATAAAAATTTCACAGCTCTTCATCAGACAGTGTAAGGGACTGAAAGGGTTTATGGACTGAAGGGTGCCTTAAGTTCCACCTATGTCATATGAACGGGGGTGCGGCCAGAACTGTTTAAAACAATTAAGACCTACCAATTGGATCTTGATCAGTCTTTCTGACAACATCTCTCACGTCAGGAGCAGGTGGGACGGGAACCTGGGCCTCCTGACTCAGAGGTAGGGGCGCTACCACTGCAACAAAAGACCCTTCTATCACATCAGTGATAGGAGCAGGAGGAGGTCAGAGGCTACACCCTATTTAAGACAGGAGCCTCTTCCTTCGGTGCACCATGTGGTTTTCCTGTCCCTCACCAGATCCCTGTAGATCTCAACAGGAAAGGGATGGTGGCAGCAAATCCACCCAAGATCCATGATGGTCAGGAATCATCTCACTACATTCTACAACTACACCCAGCCCCAAATCTGTACTCACACTGTAACAGCCCACCCCAGGCCCCTCGCAAGCCCCGAATGAGAACAGGAGATTTCTTTCATTATTACGCATTGAATCATTTCAATTTTCCTGCGACCAAAACAGATTTTAAATCTTTAAGAATGCAATATTTTCAAGCCGTAACCTCAAAGCCTCTTGCTCTAAAACAGCATTTGATTTCTTTCGCTGCAGCATTGTGGATTATCACGTCGCAAACACAATTTAGAAATGGAGAGAACTGATTTTCATTAGTAAATACTTTTAAATGAGATTGAGGTGTCATGAATAATTTGGTGTGCAATTTGAAGCCTTGAACCCTGCCACGGTATAACAGATTAGAGTTTCTGGTTCAGAAAGCACATCATTCCTGTTCCAGTTGACAGTCACACACATTGCACAGATTTGCATTCAGGCTGGGATCAGCGGACAGACCATAAACCATAACAAGACACAAGTAATGGTTGAGAAAATACCACCTGGAGTTTACAAACCTCCAGCACAGTAAATCTAACATTAGGTAACAAGCGTTAGACCAGCACCTCACCCCTAATTCCATTCATTATTCGTAACTCACTCAATTGCATCTTACTCTGTCCTTCAACACACCGTAACATCCCAATGTGCTTCACTGATACATAACATTGACTACAAAATGTAGAATTTTGTTTTAAAATTTATTCATGAGATGTCAGTATAGATGCCAGAGGTAGGTTCTTTACTCAGAGAGTAGTAAGGGTGTGGAATGCCTTGCCTGCAACAGTTGTAGACTCGCCAACTTTAAGGGCATTTAAATGGCCGTTGGATAAACATATGGATGATAAGGGAATAGTGTAGGTTAGATGGGCTTCAGATTGGTTTCACAGCTCGGCGCAACATTGAGGGCCGAAGGGCCTGTACTGCGTCGTAATGTTCTATGTTCTATGTTCTATGTTAATGTCGTTGACTAGGTCAGCATTTATTGCTCATCCCTAATTGCCCAGAGGGCAGTTAAGAGTCAACCACATTGCTGTGGGTCTGGAGTCACATAGAGTCAGACAGTATTACAGCATTGAAACAGGCCCTTCAGCCCAAACTAGTCCATGAGGTAATGGCGGATTGCTCTTTTCGGGTATCCATTACTTTTGAAGACTCCATACAGGTGCCCCTGTTCTGCTTTGCATAGTTCTGGGTTGCTGCAATGTGTCGTCGCTCTTTTAAATAGTGTCCTGATGCAGCTCCATTTGTGGGCGTTGGAGTGGTTCTCATCTATGTACCTATCCAAATGTTTTCAAGAAGATTTGTAGCTTGGGTTGTGAATGAGGTTGTAGACATGCTCAACGAGCTGGTGGGTTTGGTTCCAAATGTTTCGTCACCCTGCTCGGTAACATTGTCAGTGTGCCTCCGGTGAAGCGTTGGTGTTCTGTCCCACTTGTTATTTATAAGCCTCAGTTTGTTGGGGTGTTTGGTACCACTTCCGGTTCTATTTCTCAGTGGTTTGTACACAGGCTCTAATTCAATGTGTTTGCTCATGGAGTTCTGGTTGGAATACCAGGCCTCCAGGAATTCCCTGGCATGTCTCTGTTTGGCTTGGGCAATTATGGATTTGTTGTCCCAGTCGAATTTGTGTCTCTCTTTGGAACACCAATGGGATTCCCAATATTAGGACTGATTGCAGAAGCAGTAATGCACAGGTTAGAACGGACAGCGCTCTCCACTACACATCCCAAACTTTGGGTCTGATATGTAGATGACACCTTCATGATTATCAAACGCACAAAACTAGAAGGAACCCATCGACACATAAACAACATCCTCACCAGGATAAAATTCACAAAAGGAGAGGAGAACAACAAACTACTATCCTTCCTGGACATCATGGTAGAACGCAACAACGGCGCGGATCTCCAGACTAGCATAAAAAGAAAGACCACACATACAGACCAGCAAAACCACCCCAACGCCCACAAATGGAGCTGCATCAGGACACTATTTAAAAGAGCGACAACACATTGCAGCAACCCAGAACTATGCAAAGCAGAACAGGGGCACCTGTATGGAGTCTTCAAAAGGAATGGATACCCGAAAAGAGCAATCCGCCATTACCTCCGAGACAGACCACAACAGGAAGTCACAGCACAGCTAGACTCACTAATCACCATAGCGTACATCAGAGAATTTCAGAGATGACCAAAAGACTACTCAGACTCCTAGGTATCAGTGTAGCCCACAAACCGACAACCACCCTACAACAGCTACCGATTAACATAAAGGATCCCATACCCAAAGCCAGCAAAACCAGTGTCATAGACAAAATACTACGCAAGGACTGTGAGAAACACTGCATAGGCCAAGCCAGAAGAAAATTGACAATACGGGTACCCGAACACCAACTAGCCACCAAGAGATACAACCAATTCTCACTTGTCTCACTACACATGGACAACGAGGGACGCAAATTAGACTGGGACAACAAATCCATAATCACACAAGCCATACAGAGACACGCCAGGGAATTCCTGGAGGCCTGGTATTCCAACTGGAACTCCATCAACAAACACATTGAATTAGAGCCTGTGTACAAACCACTGAGAAACAGAACCAGAAGTGGTACCAAACACCCCAACAAACTGAGGCTTATAAATAACAAGTGGGACAGAACACTGACGCTTCACCAGAGGCACACTGACGATGCAGGGTGAAGAAATGTTTCCAACCAAACACACCGGCTTGGCAAGCATGCCTACAGCCTCACCTTACAAATGTTATTTAAATGTTGCTATTGTACCTGCCTCAACCACTTTCTCTGGCAGCCCATTCCATACATGCACAACTCTGTGTGTGAAGACGTTGTCCCCCCAAGTTCCTTCTTAAATCTATCCCCTCTCACTTTAAACACAAACCTTCTAGTTTTCAATTCCCTATCTCTGAGAAACAACCTATTTGGATTCATGATATCAATGCCCTTCATGATTTCATACACCTCAATAAGGTCACCCTTCGTTCTCCTACATTGCAAGGAATAAAGTTCTATCCTGGCCAATCTCTCCCTATAGCTCAAGCCTACTAGTCCAGGCAACATCGTTGTCAATCTTCCTTTGCACACTTTCCAGTTTAACCACGTCTTTCCGACATCAGTGTGACCAAAACTGTACACAATACTCCGAGTGCAGCCTCATGAATAACTTATACAACTGTAACCTAACGTCCCAACTCCTATACTCAGTGCCTCGACCGATGAAGGCCAGCACACTAAGTACCTTCTTCACCACCCTGTCTACCTGTGATGCTGCTTTCAACTATGTACTTGTACTGCTAGGTCCCTCTGTTCCACAACACTCCTCAGGACCTTACCATTTCCTGTAGAAGTCCTACCTTAGTTTGACTTTCCAAAGTGCAACACCTCACACTGATCTGTATTGAATTGCATTTGCCAATCCTCAGCCCTCTTCCCCATCTGATCAAGATCCCTCTGTAATTTTTTGATAATCTTCTGTATCAACGATGCCTCCCAATTTTGTGTCATGCACAAACTTACTAATATTGCCTCGTACATTCACATCCAGATCATTTATATAAATAACAAATAATAAAGGTCCCAGCACCAACCCCTGTAGCACACCACAAGTCACAGGCCTCCAGTCCGAGAAACAACCTTCAACCATCACCCTCTGCTTCCTACCATTGAGCCAGTTTTGAATACAATTAGCTAGCTCTCCCTGGATCCCATGCGACCTGGCCTTCATGACTAGCCTGCCATGCAGGACCTTGTCAAAGGCTTTACTAAGGTTCATATAGACAGCATCCACTGTCCCAACTCCATCCATCCTCTTGGTTACCTCTTCGAAAAACTCTAAAAGAGATGTCAGATATGACTTCCCATGCACAAGTCCATGCTGTCTATCCCTAATCAGACCTTGACTACCCAAATGTTGGTTGATCCTGTCCTTTCGTATCCATCCAATAACTTGCCTGCCACTGATAAGTCAGGCTCACTGGCCTCTAGTTCCCTGGCTTGTCTTTGCTTCCTTTCTTAAACAATAGAACGACATTAGCCACCCTCCAGTTTTCCGGAACTTCACCAGTGGCTAAAGATGAAGCAAAAATTTCTGCAAGGGCCTCTGCAATTTCTTCCCCAGCCTCCCACAACATCCGAGGATGGATGTGATCAGGCCCAAGGGATTTATCCACCTTAATGCGCTTTAAGGCTACAAACACCTCCTCCCTGGTAATATGTATGCAGTCCAAAACATCCCCACTTGTTTCCCTTCTTTCCTTAGCACCCGTGATTCATAGATGATCATGCTGATCTTTAAGATGACCGATTCTCTCCCGAGCCACTCTTTTACTCTTGATATAGCTATAAAACCTCTTGGGATTATCTTTAACCATATCTGCCAAATCCGTCTCATACCCTCTTTTTGCTCTTCTGATTTCCCTCTGATGAGTGCTCCTACACTTTTTATAGTCATCGAGGGATTCACTTTAGTCCGATAACTGAAACCCAGTGTATGCCGCCTTCTTTTTCCCAACTGGAGCCTCAGTATCCCTCGTCAGCCAGGGATCCCTAAACCTGCCAGCTTTTCCCTTCACCCTAACAGGGACATACTGTCCCTGGATTCTTGATGTCACACTTTCAAAAGCCTCCCATTTGCCAGTCATTTCTTTTCTTTCAAGCAGCCTGCAAAGGCTACGGCTCCTGACAACATCCCGGCAATAGTACTGAAGATTTGTGCTCTAGAACTTGCCGCTCCCCGAGCCAAGCTGTTCCAGTACAGTTACAGCACTGCTATCTACCCGACAATGTGGACAATTGGCCAGATATGTCCTGTACATAAAAAACAGGACAAATCCAACCTGGCCAATTGCCGCCAATTAAGTCACGAAAAGTGGTGAACATTATGCAATCAATGGCGATCATCAGTAAAGTGATGGAAGGTGTCAGTAACAGTGCTATCAAGCAGCACCTGCTCAGCAATAACCTGCTCAGTGACGCCCAGTTTGGGTTCCACCAGGGCCACTCAGCTCCTGACCTCATTCCAGCCTTGGCTCAAACATGGACAAAAGAGCTGAATTACAGAGGTGAGGTGAGAGTGACAGCCCTTGATATCAAGGCTGCATTCGACCGAGTGTGGCATCAAGGAGCCTGACCAAAACTGGAATCAATGGGTATCGGGGCAAACTCTCCGGCGGTTGGAGTCTTACCTGACATGTAGGAAGATGGTCGTGGTTGTTGGAGGTCAATCATCTCAGCTCCAGGACATCTCTGCAGGAGTTCCTCAGGGTAGAGTCCTAGGCCCAACCATCTTCAGCTGCTTCATCAATGACCTTCCCTCCATCATAATGTCAGAAGTGGGGATGTTTGCTGATGATCGCACAATGTTCAGCACCATTCGTGACTCCTCAGGTACTGAAGCAGACCATGTTCACATGCAACAAAATCTGGACAATATCCAGGCTTGGGCTGACAAGTGGCAAGTAACATTCACGCCACACAAATGCCAGGCTATGGCCATCACCAATAAGAGACAGTCTAACCACCGCCCCTTGACATTCAATGGTGTTACCATCACTGAATCCCCCACTGTCAACATCCTGGGAGTTACCATTGACCAGAAACTCAACTGGACTCACCACATAAACACAGTGGCTAAAAGAGCAGGTCAGAAGATGGGAATCCTGCAGCGAGTAACTCACTTCCTGACTCCCCAAAGCCTGCCCACCATCTACAAGGCACAAGTCAGGAATGTGATGGAATACTCCCCACTTGCCTGGATGAGTGCAGCCCCAACAACACTCAAGAATCTTGACACCATCCAGGACAAAGCAGCCCATTTAATTGGCTCCACATCCACAAACACCCCACTCCCTCCACCACCGACGCTCAGCAGCAGCAGTGTGTACCATCTACAAGATGCACTGCAGAAATTCACCAAAGATCCTCAGGCAGCACCTTCCAAACCCACGGCCACTTCCATCTAGAAGGACAAGGGCATCAGATACATGGGAATACCTCCCCGCTGCAAGTTCCCCTCCAAGCCACTCACCATCCTGACTTGGAAATATATCGCTGTTCCTTCACTGTCAGGTCAAAATCCTGGAATTCCCTCTCTAATAGCATTGTGGGTCAACCTACAGCAGGAGGACTGCAGCGGTTCAAGAAGGCAGCTCACCACCACCTTGTAGGGGAAGCTAGGGACGGGCAACAAATGCTGGCCAGCCAGCAATGCCCACATCCCCCAAAATGAGTAGAAAAAAAATCGACTTCTGCTAGATCCTGCCTCATGGCCCCAAAATTGGCTGTGCTCCAGTTCAGCACGTTGACCTGTGGCCTTGTCCTGTCTTTTTCCATAACCATGTTAAAACTGAGAGAGTTATGGTCACTGGACCCAAAGCACTCTCTGACACTTCGGTCACTTGCCTTGTTTCCTAACAGGGGGTCCACTGTTGCACCCTCTTGAGTAGGGCCCTCTACATATTAATTTAGGAAACTTTCTTGGACACATTTGACAAATTCTATTCTGTCCTGTCCATGTAGGCCAGACCAGGTAAGAATGGCAGTTTGCTTCCCTAAAGGACATTAGTGAACCTGGTGGAGTTTTACATCAACGTAGTTGTTTCATGATCACCATTACTGAGACTTGCCTTTCACAGGCAAACACAGAAATAGGAGTAGAAATGGACTATTCAAGCCTATTCCATCGTTCAATAAGATCGTGGCTGATTGTGTTTTGAATTCCCCAGTCTCATTTAACATTGGTAACTCTCAATTTTCCTGCCTAATACAAATCTGGCGACCTTAAAAAATTCATTTACGCCACCCCCTCCACTGTTTTCCGAGGCAGATCGTTCCAAAGTCCCCCAACCCTCAAAGAAAAAACATTCATCATCTCAGTCCAAAAAGAGTGATCCCTAATTTTTATACAGTGACTTATGGTTTTGGCCTGACATGCGAGAAGAAATATCCTTTCCACATCCACCTTTGTCAAGATTTATTTCAGATTTATTAAGTTATGGGATTTAATTTCAGCCGCTATTGTGGTGGGATTTGAACTTGTGATCACAGACCATTAGTTGACCTCTCTGGATTACAGGACCACCCCTGAAATGGGGTTTTGAAAACTTGCTGGAGGAGGGTTGGGCGAGTGAAACAGTCCTTGGAGAAGTTTGTTTGAGTCCAGCCTCAATGCGCTCTTGTCACCAAAGGGAGACCCGTGGGCAGCACTGGAGGAGCAGAGAGCACTTGCAGTAGGAAGTGATAGTCGGACAGCTGGCATTGGTCAATGCCTTGATTGAGATTTTAGAATTTTCATTTGCCTAGGAGAGATAGAAAACCAGTGCAGGTCTTATCCCAGGAGGACTTATCGTCCTAGCCACATTGCTGGCTGTCTTTCACCATCCATCACTTTCATACACAATTCCATCCCCAGCACTGGGGAGGCTAACACTTGCACTGTTGTCTTGCTTCCCAATTCTTGCTCCCAGGACTGGCATGGAAGTCAATCCATCATTCTTGGAGATTCAAGGATGCTCCCGGAGAGTCGGGCTGGGTGGGGAAGTGTGAAGGGGAGACAATAACAGAAACAGGGGACATCACGGATTGCAGTAGTCATGAACAAAAAGCTTTAAAAATCCCTCAGTTGGAAAACAAACAGCATTGTCAGAGCAACCACATCAGCCGGCAATTTCAATCCTTCCAAGATAATTATACGGGCTATCATCTCTCTCCTGAGGTTTGTAATCATCGTCAAAGTTTATTTCAAAATAAGCTATTGATTTTGTTCTCCATATATCTATATGGCCCTAGTTACATTGAAACTATTGTATCTCATCAATCACTCTATACAGCTCTGAGGCAAAATGGTGAATAAATTCACTGACTGGAAATGAAACGAGCTCTGTGTACTGTCCAGCTCCTTGTTGGATATTCACAAAGTCACCAACTCGATGGCATTATCCCAATGAATGGAAACACTGAGAGTTAACCCCAACCTGCTGCAGGGAGTCAACTACAGAGGAACATCCACAGGCACTGAAGACTGTTTTTAAGGAAGTCTTTCACATGAGCACTTTAGTTTATTGATTACAAAACCAGAGATAACGCCGGTATCAGGCAACGGGGTGAGGCGATTGGACAGACAACAGGACACGTGAGATAAGGTGATGAAACCTCCAGGAATACATCATCCAGGGTTATCGGCTATCGATATCCGAATAAACCTGCCAACAATGTTTCTACCAGTGATGTGCACAGATCGATCCCCGTAAGGATGGATGATCATGCGATCATTTAGCTTTAGTTTTCATTAGATTGCCTTCAAAAGAGGAAATTAGCAGCGAACATTTATTCAGTAATAACCCTAACATTTATTCAGTAATAACCCTAACATTTATCCTGTAATAACCCTAACATTTATTCAGTAATAACCCTAACATTTATCCTGTAATAACCCTAACATTTATGCTGTAATAACCCTAACATTTATCCTGTAATAACCCTAACATTTATTCAAAAATAACCTTAACATTTATCCTGTAATAACCCTAACATTTATGCTGTAATAACCCGAATATTTATCCTGTAATAACCCTAACATTTATGCTGTAATAACCCGAATATTTATGCTGTATTAACCCGAATATTTATGCTGTAATAACCCGAACATTTACGCGGGATGTAACCACATTTATACAATTATAATGCTAACCTTTACACAGTTTATAATTCCAATATTGACACAGGCATAACTGCAACATTCAGAAAGATTCTAAGCCTCAAATTCATACAGACTTATGATCCCAGCAGATCATATCAACTGCACAATTCAGAACCCACACTGAAATCTGGCTTCAAAAATTATGGTTTGGGGTCTTTTTTGGTATTAATTAGGTGGTTTTTCACTAAAGCACAAACATGTAATGTTGCACATTTGTATTTAAAAATAAAATAAATTTATTACACAAAAGAAATGAAGATACCTGAGAACTGACCAGAGTATTTGCATGTAACACCAATGTCAGGATTTTGAAATGCATGGTAAAATACAATCCCATCAATAGAGTACAATGGAATAGAACATCCTTTATTGTCTAGTGTACTCCATTGCAGAAGTACAGTGAAAAATTTCTACTATGTCTGCCTCTTCTGGAACGATCTGAGGTACAAGTACCAAGATACAAATCTTGGATAAAAATGAGGAATAAAAAGTAGTCACATTACTTTACAGAGATTTTAAAAAATAAGTTAGAAATAAGACATTGTTAAAAGATTTACTTTACAGTCAGGTAAAAAATTTCAAGCAAATATTACATTGTAGCACCTCAGTACAGGGCCTCCACACATGGTCGGACTGCCCTCGCCAGATCCCAGTCCAACCGTCATCCCCGCTCCGCTCAAAGCTTCCAGTCCGCTCCATACCGGCACTCAGCTGTTCCAAGGCAGCAGTACTACTGATCGAGCTGGTCAGGTCCTACAGGACACAGCTATTAGACTGGATCTGCGGCAGGTGGTGAGGGATCCAACAAGAGGGAAAAACATACTTGACCTCATCCTCACTAATCTGCCAGCTGCAGTTGCATCTGTCCATGACAGTCTCGGTAAGAGTGACCATCGCACACAGTCCTTGTGGAGACAATGTCCCACCTTCACATTGAGAATAACTTCCATCGTGTTGTGTGGCATTATCACTGAGCTAAATGGGACAGATTTCTCACAGATCTAGCAACTCAATACTGGGCATCCATGAGGCGCTGTGGGCCATTAACAGCAGCAGAACTGTACTCCAGCACAATCTGTAACCTCATGGCCCAGCATATCCCCCACTCAACCATTACCATCAAGCCAGGGGATCAACCCAGGTTCAATGGAGAGTGCAGGAGGGCATGCCAGGAGCAGCACCAGGCATACCTGAAGATGAGGTGTCAATCTGGTGAAGCCACCAAACAGGGCCACTTGCACACCAAACAGCGAAAGCAGCAAGTGATAGACAGAGCTAAGCGATCCCACAGCCAATGGATCAGATCTAAGCTCTGCAGTCCTGCCACATCCAGCCATGAATGGTGGTGGACAATTAAGTGACTCACTGGAGGAGGAGGCTTCACAAATATCCCCATCCTCAATGATGGAAGAGCCCAACACATCAGTGCAAAAGGTAAGGCTGAAGCATTCGCAGCATTCTTCAGCCAGAGGTGCCGAGTGGATGATCCATCTTGGCCTCCTCCAGTGGTCCCCAGCATCACAGATACCAGTCTTCAGCCAATTCAATTCACTCTTTAGGACATCCAGAAATGGTTGGAGACACTGGGTATGGAAAACATTCCGGTAATAGTACTGAAGGTTTGTGCTCTAGAACTTGCCACTCCCCTGGCCAAGCTGTTCCAGTTACACTGGCATCTACCCAACAATGTGAAAAATTGCCCATGCGTGTCCTGTACATAAAAAGCAGGGCAAATCCAACCCGGCCAATTACCACCCCATCAGTCTCCTCTCGATCATCAGTAAAGTGATGGAAGGTGTCAGTAACAGTGCTGTCAAGCAGCACCTGCTCAGCAATAACCTGCTCAGTGACGCCCAGTTTGGGTTCTGCTTGACACCATCCAGGACAAAGCAGCCCATTTGAAAGGCACTACATCCACAAACATCCCACTCCCTCCACCACCGAAGCTCAGTAGCAGCAGTGTGTACCATCTACAAGATGCACTGAAGAAACTCACCAAAGATCCTCAGACAGCACCTTCCAAACCCATGACCACTTCCACCTAGAAGGGCAAGGACATGGGAACACCACTCCCCAGTATTGTGGGTCAACCTACAGCAGTTGGACTGCAGTGGTTCAAGAAAGCAGCTCACCAGCACCTTCTCAAGGGGCAACTAGGGATGGACAATAAATGCTGGGCCAGTCAGCTGCACCTATGTCCCACAAACAGATACAAAAAAAGCTGCTCAGCTCTATGTGTGGTGGTGACTTCCAGACCTGGATGTCAATGCCACACTGATCGTTCTGAGTGGAACCTTGGAGCAGTTATACACACCTACAGCTTAGAGGACCCAGAAACTAAACTGAAATGAAAGCTTTTACCAAACTGCCAGGTGGTTGCCCTAATCAACAGAGACAAAAAAAAAATCAATCTCTGACCTTTTAAACTGAAAGCCTAATGCACAATTTTTACTTGTTCAAAAAGCCCAACAGAAACTAAACTCCATTCTCCCCAGAAAGTCTCTCTCCAATAGGGTGTTTGACAAGAAATCACCATGGCCGATTTGATCATTAAACTCCTGCAGGCACATAGACCAAAGCCCAAATCCAAACTCTAAAACAATTGCAATTGAAAGAACTGTGGATGCTGTAAATCAGAAACAAAAACAGAAGTTGCTGGAAAAGCTCAGCAGGTCTGGCAGCATCTGAACACCAAAGAAGAGTGGCCAGGCCCAAAACATTAACTCTGATTTCACTCCATAGATGTTGCCAGACCTGCTGAACATTTCCAGCAATTTCAGTTTTTGGTTCTGAAACAAATGATATTAAGCTATTGATAAATCACACACCTTATATCACAAAGTCATAATTCTAACATATATATCGTTGTAAATTAGTCATAATATTTCTACAGATTATAACCTACCAGTTATTCAGCTATAACCCCAACTGTAAACCTGTCGTAACTGTAACATTTATACAGTAATAGCCCTAAGATTTGCACAAATTATAACTAAAATTTAAATAGTTATAAACCCAATATTACTGCATGTTATAAACATATCAGCTATAGTCATAAACCAAAAATGTATACAATTATAACCTTCATACAGTTATACAGGTTATAACCATATTCTTGGAATGAATTTTTAAAAACACACATTTATAGAGATACAATCCTAACATGTATTGAGTTGCTGGATTAATATTTATAACTGTAATATTTATAACACTGTAATTTATCCAATTATAATCTTAAAATCTAAACACTTATAGAATATAGAACATAGAACAGTACAGCACAGTACAGGCCCTTCAGCCCACAATGTCGTGCTGAACTTTTACCCGAATCCTAAGGTCTATCTAACCTCCGCCCCTACCTTATACTGTCATCCATATGCCTATCTAATAGCCACTTCAATGCCCCCAATGAGGCCGACTCCACTACCCTCTCCGCAATGCATTCCACCTCCCTACCACTCTCTGAGTAAAGAACCTATCTCTGACGTCTCCCCTATATCTACCTCCACTCATTTTAAAACTATGCCCCCTCGTAATCGCTACCTCCACCCTAGGAAAAAGTCTCTGGCTGTCTACTCTATCTATACCTCTGATCATTTTGTACACCTCTATCAAGTCACCTCTCATCCTTCGTCGTTCTAAAGAGAAAAGCCCTAGCTGTCCCAACCTTTCCTCATAAGACCTTCCCTCCATTCCAGGCAACATCCTGGTAAATCTCCACTGCACCTCTTCCAACGCTTCCACATCTTTCCTGTAATGAGGTGACCAGAGTTGGACACAATACTCCAGATGTGGCTGAACCAGGCTTTTGTATAGCTGGAGCATAACTTCATGGCTCTTGAACTCAATCCCTCTATTAATGAAAGCTAACACACCATACGCCTTCTTAACAACTCTATCCATCTGGGTGGCAGCTTTCAGGGAACTGTGGACATGAACCCCAAGATCCCTCTGCTCCTCCACACTGCCAAGAATCTTTCCGTTAACCCTGTATTCTGCTTTCAAGTTTGTCCTTCCAAAATGAATCACCTCACACTTTTCAGGGTTAAACTCCATCTGCCACTTTCAGCCCAGCTCTGCATCCTATCAATGTCCCTTTGTAACCTAGAACAGCCCTCCGCACTGTCCACAACGTGATCCACCTTCATATCGTCCACGAACTCACTAATCCACCTTTCGACTGCTTCATCCAAATCATTTACAGCAATCACAAATAGAAGAGGATTCAGAACAGATCCTTGTGGTACACCACTCGTAACTGAGCACTGGGTTGAATATTTTCCATCCACTAGCACCCTTTGTCTTCTAAGGGTCAGCCAATTCTGAATCCAATCTGCCACGTTTCCCCCTATCCCATGCCTCCTTACTTTCCGCATGAGCCTACCATGGGGAACCATATCAAACGCCTTACTTAAATCTATGTACACCACATCCACTGCACTACCTTCATCCACATGTTTGGTCACCTCTTCAAAGAATTCAATAAGGTTTGTGAGGCATGATCTACATCTCACAAACCCATGCTGACTATCACGAATCAAACTGTGCCTTTCCAAGTGATCATAAATCCTATCTCTCAGAGCCCTTTCTAATAATTTGCCCATCACTGACGTAAGACTAACTGGCCTGTAATTTCCGGGGTTATCCCTTTTCCCTTTTTTGAACAAGGGAATGACGCTTGCCTCTCTCCAATCTTCGGGCACTATACCCATGGACAGTGAGGACGAAAAGATCATGGCCAAAGGCCCTGCGATCTCTTCCCTCGCTTCCCATAGAATCCTTGGATAAATCCCATCAGGCCCAGGGGACTTATCTATCTTCAATTTCCTCAAAATTCCTAGTACACCTTCCTTACTAACATCCACCTCCTCTAGCCTACCAGCATGTTTCACACTGTCCTCCTCTACAACTAGGTCCCTCTCAGTTGTGAATACCGAAGTAAAGTATTCATTAAGGACCCCTCCTATCTCTTTAGGCTTTATCTTCCCAACATTTAGAAAAATTGTAATCATAATATTTATTCACATAAAAACCCTTATATATACAGTCATAATCTTTGCAATTATAGTTTTAATCCTAATGTTTCTACAGATTACAACCGTAACAGTAATATAGCTTAACCCTAAAGAGTATACAGTTGTCGTTCAAACACTCTATATGGGTTATAACACAAATATTTATGTACTTATCATCCAAGCATTTTTACAGGTGATAACTGTTAATATGATACAGGTTATAACCCTGACATTTAGATAGTTATGATCTCAAATTGATACAGCTAATAACATTAACATTTAATCAGTGATAATCCTCACCTTTACAATGTTATTACCGTAACAAGTATACATTCGTACAGTTCCACCCCTAATTCCTGCCCTGCATGAGCTCAGAACAGACCAATAACAGCACTTTCACAATGGTCATTGTTGTGATATAAGCAATGGGAACAGCAAGACTCCACAAACGGCAACAAGATAACATTGAGATCATCTGGTGTTGCTTGGAGTGCCAATACTGGCTCTACTACCAGGAGAATGCTCCTTCTCTTCTATAAATAGCAGCCGGGAATCTTTTATAAGCGACTGAGAGAGAAGACTGGGCTTTCTTTAACATTTCACAGAGAGGATTGTTTCCTGCCAAGGCAGTTGTTCCATGATCGGAACGTTCACAGGTTCCTAAACATGTTCACAATTCACATGATTCATTTAATAAGACCAGATTGAAAATGGTGCCTAACATCAGGCAGAGCTCTGTACCAAGGAATTGCTGTGGGTAGCTGAATGCTAACCCACTATAACTGACTCACTCATTCACCACCAAGAGTATACAATGATTAGCAATTTCAAAAGAAGGAGAAAACACACCAGGACAATTCATTTCTGAACTAATTCTTTGGGACTAAACAAGCAAATTAAATGCTTAATTGGAAATATAAAAATAAAACTTTGATAATGTGCATTTAAAGACAAAGAATGTGAACTGAAGCTGCATAAACACACACTTAGAAAGTGCCTGCAATTATGCATCACCAACTCCTTCAAGAAAATGGTGTAAAAACAGAGAAAAGTAATCAGAAACAAAATCAGAACTTGCTGGAAAAGCTCAGCAGGCCTGGCAGCATCTGTGGAGAGAAATCAGAGTTAACGTTTCGGTTCCAGTGACCCTTCCTCAGAACTGGCTGTCAGCCACGTGCTTATTGTCCTTTGGTCAGAGGAGGGCTCAGAAAGTGAATTTTGGTGGCACATTGTTCGAGATTCCCCAGTATCGTTACTGGATAGCCAGTCAAATGCTCTTCTTCTGGCGTGGTGGAATTAGATCCCAGCTGGATTTGTACAAAAATTGGGATAAATTATGAGAAGGATATTACTGGAAAGAATCTGGAGGAAGAGCAGGGAGGAAGCTACCAGATTTCACAGCCTGATTACTGCATGTTCCTTATCCATTGTGGATGGAACATACATGGCCGCTGCCAACTTAACTCAACCCTTCTCTTTAAAAAGAGCCTGCAGTTATTAAGATGCTCGAACATTTAATGCAGAAGTTTCACAATAACCTGTGACCTAAACCTTAAAATGAAAAAAAGGAGCTGAAGCCATCGATCCAATAGTTATATTTCCTACAATGAAAGCTTGTTACCACAGCAACAGCACGAGCGTGTGAAGTGATGTTCCTCAGTGCAGTAATCCTGTCAATTGGAAGATGTGCCTCACATCCATTGTCAGCTTCCTCAGAACCACAAAATCTTCACCTTCTGAGCTGTTCTCAGGCAGACACCATTTCTCTCCCTTGTCTACACAGAAAATTATCCACTTAATCCACAGATTCTCTTCTCTCACAAGGAAGATTTGTCAATTTTACTAAAGGCCACTCTTTGGAAGAAACAGACTGCTGCAAACATCAAGTTGTAAAGTCAACTGACCTTCTGGCGACCTTTCATTGTGATTAACACCAAACCCAGCAAGATATATCCTGCCTGATGTGTGTGATTTAGTTTTGATATGTATTTCAATTTTTAAGAATCATACGGAGTTACAGGAAATTGACAAAATGAAAACAGCATCTGAAATTCAAACCAACCATTTTGAAATCTGCAAAGGCAGATGTACCCAAAACAAGTTCAATATTCACAGACTTGGAGACAGTGAGGACAGCAGATGTCGAGAGCTAGGGTCAATAAACATGGAGCTGGGAAAGCACAGCAGGTCACACAGCATCCGAGGAGCAGGAAAGTCAATGTTTCGGGACAATATCCACAGAAACAGACACAGGTTAGAGTGCCCAGTTTCAATGGCTGCTATAATCAGCTCCAGAATAAGAGACGAACCAAAACAAAGTGTACTTTCTCTTTTTGAGAATAGCACAGTGATGTTTGCAAATAGAATAACATAAAAAGACTTTGAATTCCAGCAAGCCCTTCTTTCAAATTAGGGAGTTGGTTAGCTCAGCTGGCTGGATGGCTGGTTTGAGATGCAGAGTGAAGCCACCAGCATGTGTTCAATTCCTACACTGGCTGAGGTTACCATGAAGGACTCTCCTTCTCAACCTTCTCCCCTTGCCTGAAGCACAGTGATCCTCAGGTTAAATCACCACCAGTCATCTCTGTCTAATGATAGAGCAGCCCTATGACATGTGGTGATTTTACCTTCTTTCAGGTTCTCTGACAGAGCAATCAATACTCACAAAAAACACACACACACAGAGTTACACAGACATAACACAGAGAGGAGAGGCAAGCGTACATGCACACTCACAGTAACAGGCACAAACCCCTCAGAGAGACAGGCATGCGCACACACGCTCTCACACACACACAGTAACAGACATAAACACACAGAAGAGAGACAGACAGACACACACACGCACGCACATGAGCACACACACACATGCACACACACATACACACATACACACACACATGCATGCATGCACACACACACACACTTGCGTACATAATGAAACCTAAACAGAAACAGGTCTGTTAATTGGGAGGAAAACAATCAGAAAATGCTAGAAACTGAAAGAAGAAAGGAAAGGGAATCTGTTGGTAAAATCTGCTTCAGTGAAGTATGTCCAGGCTTTGGAAGGAGATTCCCTCTTGCAGTGTTCAGTTCTGGCAATGCTTCCCCTATAGTATTCACCTGTTTTTCTCATTTGGCTGTTGGCTCACTCTTTGCATTTTATACCTTTATTTAAAAAGGCAATTCCTGGAAGTCAGCCAAAAAACACAAAATCCCCATTGTTTCTTGGCAGCTCAGCTGATTTTCCTCTGCAAATGCTAATATATTTTCTACAAGTACACACAGAGGTGCTCACAGACGCACACACACATACAGACACACAGAGACATAAGCACAAACACACACACGGACACACACACAGGCACACATACAGACACATACACACACACACAGGCACACATACAGACACATACACACAGGCACACACACAGGCACACACACACATACAGACACAAACACACACACACAGACGCACACACAGGCGCGCACACAGGCACACATACAGACATACACACACACACAGTTTCGAACATCTCCATAGAAAGAAGCCAATTCTGTTTTAAAAGTCAGAAGTCACATCACACCAGGTTATAGTCCAACAGGTTTATTTAAAATCACGCAAGCATTCAGAGCGCAGCCCCTTCATCAGGTGAAGTGGAGGGAAGGGCACAGGCACAGAATATATTGCCATTATCTCTCCACCTGTATATTCTGTGTCTGTGCGCCTCCCTCCACTTTACCTGACAAAGGGGCAGCGCTCCGAAAGCTCATGAATATAACCTGGTGTCGTGTGATTTCTGACTTTATCCACCCCAGTCCCACACCAGCACCTCCACATCATGTTTCAATAGTCACATTTTGTCCACCTGCTGTTTGTAAAAACTATTCAATTAATCCCACTTCATCCCCTATCCCTCCCTCCTGTTTCTCCATTGCCCTGAAATTTCGGAAGTTCCTGCTGAAGCCGTTTCTTTAGCCTGTGATACTATTTGTTCTCTCCTGGCACCACTGACCTGGGTCAGAGGTCAGTGTTGGAATGATATCCAGCATTTACTCGAGCAGACTTTCTCAGCCAATTCTCTGTCCTGGGACCTTCCAAGAGAGCCAGTCTCTGTGGTAGATTACCCAGGCTGGGATCCAGTCCCTACGGAAGATCATGCAGGCTGGGATTCAGTCTCTGATCACCCAGGCTGGGATCCAGTATCTGTGGCAGGTCACCCAGGCTGGGATCCAGACTCGTTGACAGGTCACCCAGGCTGGGATTCAGTATCCGTGGCAGGTCACCCAGGCTGGGATCCAGACTCATTGACATATCACCCAGGCTGGAATCCAATCTCTGTGGCAGGTCACCCAGGCTGGGGTCCAGTATCTGTGGCAGGTCACCCAGGCTGGAATCCAGTGTCTGTGGCAGGTCACCCAGGCTGGGATCCAGTCTCTGTGGCAGGTCACCCAGGCTGGGATCCAGACTCATTGACATATCACCCAGGCTGGAATCCAATCTCTGTGGCAAGTCACCTAGGCTGGGATCCAGTCTCTGTGGCAGGTCATCCAGGCTGGGATTTAGCTCAGCCACATCTCCAGGTATTTGTTGCCCCTGAAACAATTTCCATGTTGGTTTGAGGGTGGGGGGGAAGGGGGTTGGGGGTAGACCTCCCCCTTCCTGAGTACACCTCCTGGATTCACAACATACAGGGACTCGATCCCAGCCACTTCACTCCGGCCACCAAACACCAGCACGTCAGATTCTGCAACGTTGTTGACCATGCTGCTGCCTCCACATCACCCTCTCAGCCTCCTGGCTTCAAACTACTGCCCTCCCTCCATAAAACACTTCCTGAGGCTGTCACAGTGATTGGATCAACAACATCAGGTAGACAGGGTGATCAAGAAGGTGTTTAGCACAGTCGCCTTCATTGCTCAGACCATTGAGTATGGGAGTTGGGACATCATGTTGAGGTTGTACAGGATGTTGGTGAGGCCACTTTGGGAGCACTGTGTACAGTTCTGGTCGCCCTGCTATAGGAAGGATATTATTAAACTGGAGAGGGTTCCAAAAGGATTTACCAGGATGTTACCAGGACTGGACATGTTGAGGTGTAAGGAGAGGCTGGATAGGCTCAGGCTTGTTTCACTAGTACGTAGGAAGTTGAGAAGTAACCTTATAGAGGTTTATAAAATCCTGAGGGGCACAGATAAGGTGAATAACATAGGTCTTTTCCCTAGGATAGGGAAGTTCACCTTTTTCAAGTGAGAGGAGAAAGATTTAAAAAAGACCTGAGGGGCAACTTTGTCACACACAGATTCGTTCATTTGTGGAATAGAATGAAGGTACAGAGATTTGGACAGGTACATGAATAGAAAAGGTTTAGAGCGATATGGACCAAATGCAGGCAAATGGGACTAGTTTAGTTTGGGAAACTTGGTCGGCATGGACGAGTTGGGCCGAAGGGTCTCTTTCCGTGCTGCATGGCTCTATAACACGGGGTGACCTCCCACATGCAGCAGCTTGATGACTGTGGGGTTCAGGGTCCCATGTGCCCTGCACCTTATTCCCACCCCTGGTATTCCGATTTCGGAGGAATAGCCTTGCTCCGATTGAAGGTCAGTCCCATCCATCTTGCGATCAATGCTTTTCCTCTCAGCGTTTCTGTCTCTGTCTCTCAGGTACCTTCTCAAATGCCCCCACCATCCTGTGCAATTGGTTGACCCAGCCTGCCCCATCTGAATGTGGGAGGAGCACCCAGGAGGAACTGGGTAACATCAAGGAGGAGAGAGTGTGAGCAACAGCCTGCAGGTAACAGGGGCTGCTCTTCTGAGCATTTCTTTAAAGTTCACCCAAGGGGTTGGGTATTACTGGCTGGGCCAGCGCTTATTGCCTGTCCCTAATTGCCCCTTGGATCTGGTTGGCTATTTCAGCGGGCTATTGAAAGTCAACTGCATTACTGTAGGTCTGGAGACAAATGTGGACCAGAGCAGCAGATTTCTTTCCTTGAAGGACATTAGAGAATGGGTGATGGGTTTTTATGACAATCAAATAGCTCCATGGTCATCTTTAAGTCCATACCTAATCGCTGAATTTTTTTAAATTGAGTTTCACCATTGGCTGTGATGGGATTTGAAACCAAGTCCCCAGAACATTCGTCTCGGCCTGTGAATTACTAACCGCCCAGTAACATCACTGCTGCCCCAGCTCCAGGCTGTTCTCTGACCAGAGATAGCAGGAACTGCAGATGCTGGAGAATCTGAGATAACCAGGTGTAGAGCTGGATAAACACAGCAGGCCAAGCTGCATCAGAGGAGCAGGAAGGCTGACATTTCAGGCCTAGACCATTCTTCAGAAATGCTTTTATAGAAGCGGGCAGTCCGGGGTTGGGGAACGATGAGGTTGGAGGCTGTGGATGGGAGGTCACCTGAGGTGATGAGGTTGTGGATGGTTTGGTAGTTGGGGGTGGGGTCATGATCGAGGGGGCGGTAGGAGGAGGTGTTCTCTGACCAGTTGAGTTTACTCTCAGGAGGAGAGGTGCAAAGTGGAACACTATCCCTGAGCCTCTGGATCAGTGAGGGGTGGTGCAGCTCTTGGCAATGCCATGGATCTTGCAAAACTCCTGCAGGACCATCCTCTCAAAGTTGTTCCATCACTACTGTGAATCCGACACGGAAACGAAAACGCACTGTGGCTAGAATTCAGGCCTCTAGGGTGAGAATGGCCTGAATCAACTGGGTGAAGACTCAGTGAGTACAGGAATGTGCTCAGTGCTGCCACTACTGGGACCAAGACCATGAAATCCACTGTGAAGATTTCCAGTGGTCTCTTGGTGACTAGGAATCCTGTGTTGGACTGAAGTCGCTTTCCCCTGTCCCTATCACACTAGTCATCATCAATGTCCTCCCAGGACAGGAACCCTGCTCTCTGCTCAGGCCAGTCGAGTTCACTGCTCCTCAGTGTCCTGTTGGATCATCAACTGTTACCAATACTTGACTCTTGAGGCTGTCAGGAGGTGATGTTGTCCTCTCTCTCTCTCTATCTTTGTCATGAACCGGCCGATGGAGGAGTCCATCCCTGTCCCTGATCGTCCTCCAGCACCTTCACACTTTCTGAGACAGTGTGAACTCCCCCATCAACTGGTGTTGGGTTGATGGAAGTGGTATCTAAAGGAGATGCCTATATCTCCTGTCTCACTGCTGTGTCATAACACCATAGGCCTAACAAGTGACACTAATGATCCAAATGGTGGGAAAAGTATCCTTGGAGAACCTTCTTCTCCTGCAGAGCTTTATTCACTGAAGTGACAGTCCTAATGATTACCCAGGACAATGTCTGAGTGCAGACACCAATTTCCAGCAAACAGGACGTGAAGACATCATCTAATGATAACAGATCCCACCAACATCTCCACCTCCAACCACCTGCTGGGGTCCTGCTGCTGTGTAGAATCAGCCACAGGGCCTGAACAATTCTGGGCTCGGTGTAATTACAGCTTTTAATGAAAGCTCTTTTATCTAGTCACCAAATAACAAATTGAAAAATGGTGTAAATCTAGGGGAGTCATCCCCATTAAATCTACATCTTCGAATTCTCCTTCCTTGTTAGTTTACCCCATGACCAAGACCATCCCAGATTAAACCATGAAAAATGGCATTAATCAAAAGGTTGAGAGACACAATCTGAATGTGACAGCACTATGTTGGGATTGAGTTACACAGAACCAGCTGAGAGCTACATTCAGCTAATTAGTTCAAACTACTTTTTCCCAAAACGAAGTGAAGATTTAAAGACCTTGGTGAATAAAGCTTGGCAGATGGTACATGGGGTGACAGTGGGGGTAGGGAGGGGGGTGCGGGTGGATCAGTCATCATCTCTCCGACTGAGGAGACAGGGTGGTAAAGCACCATTCCTCGTCACACAGTCAGTAAGGTTCTACCCGCTGGGTGAAAGAGCAGAGGGAGGACGGGGCAGAACGGCGAGGGGCTGGCCCCCACAGGCCTGGTCCGGGTCTCCAATCCCC
>JAHRHZ010000020.1:793802-829229 GCA_024137785.1 Ginglymostoma cirratum | reverse complement strand
GTCCCCTCCACGGTGCCCACCATGGAGAGCCTGTCCCCTCCACGGTGTCCACCATGGAGAGCCTGTCCCCTCCACGGTGCCCACCGTGGAGAGCCTGTCCCCTCCACGGTGCCCACCATGGAGAGCCTGTCCATCATGTAGATGATTGTTATTGTGCCGAAAGATCTCCTCCCAGACCAGCCCTGAGCAGGGAGTGTCTGGTCCTACTCTCTCTGCTGTACCTGGGCATTACACACGGCTGTCTGAGATTTACCAGCTCGGTACAGGAAGGCTCAGAACATAGTTCAAATCTGGCTTCCCTCTCAAGGTCAAAGCTGGTGTAGTGCAGCAGGTGAGCCATCAACATTTGCTTATTGCAGCGACAGGGAAGTGGTTCCTTTGGTGCTGAGGAGTCAGACACTGTTAGATGCATCAATTATCCACCAAGATGTGAGGTTCATTTACAAAAAGTACACAGTAAAATAAAATTGCAACAGAATATTAATATATGCTAAACAGAGACAGCAGATGGCAATTTATGCTGATGTGTGTAAATGATGCTTGATGCTAAACTTGAACTATGACTTGTCAGTTACTTGGTCACTTACAGGAAATGTGGTGCCTGTATTTTCAACAGTAATGACAAGCTCATTGGGAAATTCACTTATAAGCAATTAATAAAAATGAACATAAATGAGAAATGACAATGTGATCAACTACCATCTCAGGATTCTCAGGGAATGATGATAACGCACGGGAAAATTACTTATTCCTTCATTCGAAAGTTGCGGGTCATGTAAGTGTGCAAAATACACAAATCTCAGGAATATGTGTCTCAGTACACAACAACAATCCTCAGCCATTCACAGGCCACCTCAATGGACAATTGGACAGAGTGGGAACAGTCAGACAGTGTGTGGCCGTGCTACCTGTTCATGCTGAAGACATTGATCCTCAGCTGAAACACTAGTGAGTGGATCATAGGCAGACAGGGTGCACTATGTCAGAAACAGTGACAAGGATTGTGAATAAAGACCCCCCTGAAGAGTCTAGGCCCGAAACGTCAAGTTTTCCTGCTCCTATGATGCTGCTTGACCTGCTGTGTTCATCCAGCCCCACACCTTGTTATCTCGGATTCTCCAGCATCTGCAGTACCTTTTATCTCTGAACTTATCTATTTACTTGCCTTTGAGAGCAATGTTCTGGGGAAATGGCACTGGCCATATAGACTTGTGAACACAGAGCTAATGACAAAAATCTCCACACTTTAACCTCACACTTGCCCCTCCTGCAGAAACTTTCTTGTCTTTCTTTCTCTGTCCACAGATGCTGCCTGACCTGCTGAGAGTTTCTAGCATTGACTGTTTTCCATATTACCAGTGTCTGCAGGATCTTGCTCACACCCCATAGTTCCTGTTATGTCTTCTCACTGTTTGATAGTTGGAGCCTGAGGATCCCGCAGGTACATCTCCGCAGCACTTCGTCAAGGTCATTATCTCCTCCCCATGGTTTGGTACCCAGAACGGTTCACAGTAACTCCAAGTGGTGGTCTAAGCAGACCATTCACCATCACTTTGTAACATACTGCTGTTTCCGATGCTGCTTATCAATGTGCTTCCCTCCTGATTCCCTATCCCAGCATCCACATCACTCCAGAAAGAAAGGGAATTGTCAATAGCTCATCACAGATTTTTGCAGAACACACCTGATGACTCAAGTACCGCCCACCATTCCGATTCTCTGTCTCCTGTTGCTCTGCCGGGAATGGACTCATACAGTCATCCAGCGCAGAAACAGACCCTTCAGTCCAACTTGTCTGTGCTGACCATAAGCCCAAACTAAACTAGTCCCATTGGCCTGCGTTTGGCTAAGCTTCTTCATTCACCAACAGCTGCTAATGAAGAACACAATCAAATATTTTCTGGGCAGCCATTTAACCGACATTCATAACAAACCCCTCTGTTTATAACTTTCATCATCTCTTCATAGAGAGAATTAATGGTAGGGAAACAATTGGAGAAGATTCTTCCAGAGGATTTACTCCCACCTGGAAATAAGTGGGTGTATTATTGGGTTTTGTGAAGGGGAGGTCGTGTTTCACAAACTCGGTTGAGTTTTTTGAGGAAGTGACAGATCATCGCTGAGGGTAGGGCAGTGGATGTTGTCTACATGGACTTCAGTAAAGCCTCTGACAAGGTCCCTCATGGCAGGCTGATACAGAAGGTAAAGTTGCATGAGGTCAGAGGTGAGCTTGCAAGATGGATAAAAAACTGGTTCAGTCATAGAAACAGAGGGTAGCAGTGGAAGGGTGTGTTTCTGAATGGAGGGCTGTGACTAGTGGCGTTCCTCAGGGATCAGTGTTGGGACCTTTGCTGTTTGTAATATATATCAATGATTTGGAGACTAATGTAACTGGTCTGATTAGTAAGTTTGCTGATGACACAAAGGTTGGTGGAATTGTGGGTAGTGATGAGGACCATCAAAGGATATACATCGGTTGGTGTCTTGGGCGGAGAGATGGCAGATGGAGTTTAATCTGGAAAAACGTGAGGTAATGCATTTTGGAAGGTCTATTCCAGATGGAAAATATACCGTAAATGGCAGAACCCTTAAGAGTACTGATATGCAGAGGATCTGGGTGTACAGGTACACTGGTCACTGAAAGTGGCAACGCAGGTGGAATAGGTAGTCAACAAGGCATAAGGCATACGGCATGCTTGCCTTCATCGGACGGGGCATTGAGTTTAAAAATTGGCAGGTAATGTTGCAGCTTTATAGAGCCTTACTTAGGCTGCATTTGGAATATTGTGTTCTATTCTGGTCGCCACACTACCAAAAGGATGTGGTGGCTTTTGAGAAGGTACAGAAAAGAGTTTCCAGGATGTTGCCTGGTATGGAGGGCATTAGTTACGAGGAAAAGTTGAAGAAACTTGGGTTTTTCTCACTGGAACGACTGAGGTTGAGGGGCAACCTGCTAGAGGCCTACAAGATTATGAAGGGCATGGACAGAGCGGACAGTCAGAAGCTTTTCCCCAGGGTGGAAGAGTCAGTTACCAGGGGCCATGGGTTTAAGGTGTGAGGGGCAAGGTTTAAAGGTGACGTACGAGGCAAGTTTTTTACACAGAGGGTGGTGGGTGCCTGGAACTCGCTGGAACGGTAGGGGGTTTTAGTCGTGATGGGCAGCATGTTGGTGCAGGCTTGGTGGGCCGAAGGGCCTATTCGTGTGCTGTAATTTTCTTTGTTCTTTGTTCTTAATCAACCATAGGTCTCTACTTCAATTAAATTAATTATTTTGGAAATGTTGGCATTGTGTATTATTAATTAGATGCATTGGATTTAATTCTACTTGTATGCATCGCAAAAATATGTAAATCCCTCCTCCACATCTCAAAGCTTTATACAATGTTCAATGTTAAACTGATGATTAATATGCAAATCCCCGCTCTATTGAAATTATTCCTGAAAATGGCTTTCAGTGGGAATTTGCATAAAACAATAACGTTAATACAGTACACTAAACCTTCAGCTTTCAGAGTTAATCATTTACGTCACAGTTGACTGGATTTCCCTAGTCCTGTATTTATGGCACTGGCCAGTTCATCGGTCTGGGCTGGTCAATTGTCCATCCAGTGACCAGGCTTGTGGTGGTGGTGGTGGTGGTCGTGGTGGTCGTGGTGGGGGGGGGGGGGGGAGGTGGGTGAGGGTTGGAATACCCATAAATCACAGGTAAGAGCCATCTTTGGGATCGTGAGAGAGCAGGCATTCATTAAACATAGCTCGATGAGTTTAGAAGCTCATGAGATGATCTGATTGAGGAGCTGAAGTGAAAGAAAGACGTGCATTCATATAGCACCTTCCACGATTTCAGGAATCCCAAAGCACTTTACAGCCGAAAGGTTCATTTTTGTCATGCATTTTGTTGGTGTAATATCATAAACGTGGCAGTCAATTTGCACACAGAAAGCTCCCACATCAGCAATGTGAGATTGACCGGATGATCTGTTCTAGAGATGTTGGCTGATGAAAGCTATCAGCCACAGCACACTGGGAAGAACTCCCCTGCTCTTCTCTGAGAATGTGACATAGAATCCTTTACACCCACCAGACTAGGCAGGGTGTCTGCTCAGAACAGGATTTAAGAGGAAGACACTATTTCCTTTGGTTCAGTATTGAAGAACAAGGCAACTTGATATTAAAGTTAGCTCGACCTGGCAGGACCAGAAGCAAGAGGCAATTTTGTTTGATAAAACCTGGAAATTGGAACACTCTCCTGCAAAGTATGGACTTCAGGTGAACTGGAGTCTTTGAAAGTGAGACAGTTGTTGGATAAATGTACCAGGGTGAATGGAGGAAGCCCGGGTAAACTAAGGCACATGTCTGCCATGATCAAATGAGATAGTAGAGCAAATCTGAGGGTCTGAATGACTTCCTTCTGTTTCAAACATTCCTATGTTCACACTGAGACAGCGCTCGACCAAACATCAACACCGTATCTACAGAAGCTTCATTAATCTTCGAGTTTGGAGTTTGAACAAGTGGTAAGTGGATCTTCAGTCTATGTTCATGAAAGAGACTTAATAATGAATATGTCAGCCATACCTTTTTTTTAAAGAGAGAGAGCTCCTGGAATAACCATGGAAATTTGTTGGTACTTGGAAAATTCTACAGTCAGAAAAGCAAGCATTGAAAAGCATTAATGTGCTTTCGGTTTAGAAATTTTTCTTTTTGCTTATGGCAAAGAACCATAGATTAGGAAGCTTTTTATTGTGGTTCACAGAGGCATGAAGTAAAAAAGTTTCTCGTAGAGAGAGGAGTTAGTTCAGAACATATAGGAAATTGGTTATCTCAGATTGGGTGTTTAATGTGAAAACTCTACACCAGAAGTGTTTTGCTGGAATCACGAAGGGGTTATTTGAAGCTGTAGAAGTCTAAGCTCAGTTGTGTAATACGGAACATAGAACTGTACAGCGTAGGAACAGGCCCTTTGGCCCACAATGTTGTGCCAAAGATGACACCAAATGAAACGAATCCCTTCTGCCTGCCCTTGGTGCGTATCTCTCCATTCCTGCATATTCATGTGCTTATCTAAAAGTCCCTTAAATACCACTATTGTATCCGCCTCCATCACCACCCCTGGCAATACTTTCCAGACTTCTATCATTCTCTGTGTAAAAAGCTTGCCCCTCCTGTCTCCTTTCAATTTTCCCCCTCTCGCCTTACCTGCATGCCCCCCAACTCATTTCAAATCTACCCTCAGCCTCCACTGCTCCAGAGAAAACAACCCAAGTTTTTCTAGCCCCCTCCTTATAGCTCATAGCCTCTAATCCAGGCAGCATCCTGGTAAACCTCTTCTGCACCCTCTCCAAAGCCTCCACAACCTTCCTTTAATGTGGCGACCAGAACTGAACACAATACTCAAAATGGGACCTAACCAAAGTCTTAGAAAAAGCTGCTATATGACATCTTGACTCTTGTACTCAATTCCGTGACCAACGAATTTTGCATAACTATCTAGCAACGATCCCTCTGGAACACCACTAGTCATGGACCTCTAGCCTGAAAAACACCCTTCCACCATTACACTCTGTCTTCTATGGTCAAGCCAATTCTGAATCCATGTGGCCAAGTCACTGTGGATCCCATGAATCTCAGTCTTCTGAATGAGCCTACCATGAGGGACCTTGGCAAAAGCCTTACTGAAGTCCATGTAAACAATATCCACTTCTCTACCTTCATTGATCACCTTTGTCACCTCCTTGAAAAATTTAATCAAATTATTAAGACATGACCTGCCCTGCACAAAGCCATGCCGACAGTCCCTAATTAGGCCATGCTTTTCCAAATGTGCATAAATCCTATCCCTAAGAATTTTCTCCAATAGCTTCCCAACCACCGATGTGAGACTCACCAGTCTATAGTTTCCTGGATTATCCCTATTTCCCCTCTTGAAAAGAGGAACAACATTAGCTACTCGCCAGTCCTCCGGGACCCCTCCAGTAGCTGGCGAGGATACAAAGATCTTGGTCAAGGCCCCAGCAATCTCTACTCTTGCCTCTCAATAACCTGGGGTAGGTACCATCGTGCCCTGGGAAGTATCCACCTTAATGCTCTTCAGGAGACTCAACACCACTTCTTTTTTAACCTCAAAATGCCCTAGAATATTACCATGCTCCACACTAATCTCACTATCCTCCATATCCTTTTCCTGGGTAAATACTGACACAAAGTACTCATTTAGGATCACACCCACATTCTCTGCCTCCAAGCACTAGTTCCCTCCTTTATCTTTGAGTGGTCCTACCTTCTCCCTAGTTATCCTCATGTTTTTAATTTATCTGTAGAATGCCTTGGATTTCTCTTTAATCCTACTTGTCAGAGGTCATCAAGATGATCAGAGGATTGGATAGGGTGGACTGTGAGAGCCTTTTTCCTCGGCTGGTGACGGCTAGCACGAGGGCACATAGCTTTAAATTGAGGGGTGATAGATACAGGACTGATGTCAGAGGTAGATTCTTTACTCAGAGAGGCGTAAGGCCGTGGAATGCCCTGCCTGCAGCAGTTGTAGACTCGCCAACTTTAAGGGCATTTAAATGGTCGTTGGATAAACATACGGATGTTAACGGAATAGTGTAGGTTAGTTGGGCTTGAGATTGGTTTCACAGGTTGGTGCAACATCGAAGGCCGAAGGGCCTGTACTGCGCTGTAATGTTCTATGTTCTGTGTTCTTGTCAAGGTCATTACATGCCCCCTTCTTGCTCTCCTGTTTCGCTGTTTGAGTTCTTTCCTGCTTTCTTTATATTCCTCATGGGCCCTGTCTGATTTTCGCTTTCTACACCTTACATATGCTTTTTTTTACTCTTTTGACTAAATTCACAACCTCCCTCATTATCCAAGGATCCCTTACCTTGCCATCCTTGTCCTTCCTCCTTACTAGAACATGCCAGTCCTGAACTCTCATCAGCAGGTGTTTAAACAGTTCCCACATGTCGAGGACAGAAGTTGCTGGAAAAGCTCAGCAGGTCTGGCAGCATCTGTGAAGACAAATCAGGCTTAACATTTTGGTACTGGTTCTGAGGAAGGGTCATCTGACCAGAAACATGAACTCTGATTTTTCTTCACAGATGCTGCCAGACCTGCTGAGCTTTTCCAGCAACTTCTGGTTTTGTTCCTGAGTTATAGCATCTATAGTTCTTTTAGTTTTTATTTAATATTTCCCACATGTCAAATATGGACTTGCCTTTTTCATAGTATGTAAACTGTCCAATCAGGGGAAGGGTTATACTGGACCTGGTTTTGGGAAATGAGTGAAGTTTCTGTGGGGGAGCATTTTGCGAGAAGTGACCATAACACTGTGAGTTTTAAGTAACTCATGGATAGGGGTAACAGCAATCCTCGGGTGAAGGTGCTAAACGAGGGGAAGGCAAACTCCAACAACATTAGGCTGGAACTGAAGAATTCTGATGGGAGGTGGCTGTTTGATAGTAAGTCTACATTGGACATGTGGGACCATTTCAAGGAGCAGTTGATAAGAGTTCAGGAGCAGCATGTTCCTCTGAGAATGAAGGATTGGTATATGGCAAGTTGTGTGAACCCTGGATGACCAGGGATGTTATGGCCTCGGTCAGAAAAAGAAGGGAAACATATATAAGGTCGAGAAGGAGGGAATTGGATGTTGATGGGAAAGTAGAAAAGAACTTAAACAAGGAATTAAATGGGCTAAAAGTGGTCATGAAAAATCATTAGCAAACAGGATTAAGGAGAATCCCAAGGCATCTCATATGCATATATAAAAGGCAAGAGGATAGCCAAGGAAAGTATTGGCCCACTCAAGGACAAAGGAGGGAATCTACGTGTGGAGCCAGAAGAGGTAGGTGAGGTCCTGAATGAATACTTTGTGTCGGTATTCACCAAAGAGAAGGATTTAGTGGAGGATGATCTCTGTCGAATTTCTAAGCCAAGTTGCTATTAAAAAGGAAGAGGTGTTGTGCGTCTTAAGAAGTATTGAGGTAGATAAGTCTCGGGGTCCTGATGGGATCTATCGCACAATATTGGGGGAGGCAACAGAACAAATTGCTGGTGCATTGACAGACATCTTTGTATCCTCTTTGGCCACTGGTGAGGTCCCATTGTTTAAGAAGGGTAGCAGGGATTATCCAGTAAATTACAGGCCTGTGAGCCTCACGTCGGTGGTAGGGAAATTATTGGAAAAGATTCTCACTGACAAGATCAATAAGCATTTCGAAGCAAGTAGACTGATAAGTGATAAACAGCATGGTTTTGTGTGGGTAATGTAGTGGTTCACTAACTTGATTGAGTTTTTTGAAGAGGTGATGAAGATGATTGAGGGAAAAGCAATTGATGTTGTCTGTATGGACTTGGACTTCAGTAAAGCCTTTGACAAGGTCCCTCATGGCAGACTGGTACGAAAGGCGAAGTCACATGGTATCAGGAGTGAGGTGGCAGGATGGATACAAATCTGGGTTAGACATAGGAGACAGAGGGTAGCGACGGAAGGATGCTTTTTGGAATGGAGGGCTGTGACTAAGGATGTTCCACAGGGATCAGTGCAGGGACCTCTGCTGTTCGTGGTCTATGTAAATAATTTGGAGGAAAACATAGCTGGTCTAATTACTAAGTTTGCGGATGATACAACAATTAGTGGAGTTACAGATAGTGAGGAGGATTGTCAGAGGATACAGCAGGATATAGATCAGTTGGAGGCACGGGCAGAAAAATGGCAGATGGAGGTTAATCCGGACAAACGTGAGGTGACACCTTTTGAAAGGTCAAGTGCAGGTGGAAATTATATAGTGAATGGCAGAACCTTTAGGAGTATTGCTACGCAGAGGGATCTGGGTGTGCAGGTCCACAGATCACTGAAGGTGGCAGCGCAGGTAGATAAGGTATTGTAAAAGGCCTATGACATGCTTGCCTTCATTGGAAGGGGCATTGAGTAGAAGGATAGACGAGTGATGCTGCAGCTTTATAGAACTTTAGTTAGGCCACACTTGGAATATTGCATATAGTCCTGGTCACCACACGACCAGAAGGATATGGATGCTTTGGAGAGGGTACAGAAAAAGTTTACCAGGATGTTGCCTGGTATGGGGGGTTTTAGCTGTGAAGAAAGGTTGGATAGAAAACTGGGTTTGTTTTCACTGGAATGCAGCAGGTTGAGGGGCAACCTAATAGAAGTTCACAAGATTGTGAATGGCATGGATAGAGTGGAAAATATGAGGTTTTTTCCCAGGGTTGAGAGATCATTTATTAGAGGACACAGGTTGCTGGTGCGAGGGGGGAAAGTTTAAAAGACATACGCAAGGCAAGTTTTTCACACAAAGGGTGGTGAATGCCTGGAACGTGCTGCCAGAGGAGGTGGTGGGAGCAGACACAAAGCAGCATTTAAGAAATACCTGGACGAATACATGAATAGGAAGGGAATAGAGGGATACAGATCCCGTAGGTGAAGACAGTTTTAGGCTGGAAGGGCAAAAAATGTTGGTGCAGGGCCAAAGGGCCTGTTCCTGTGCTGTTCTGTTCTTTGTACTTTGTTGCCTGAATTAACCCTCCCCAGCTCCTGCCTAATATTGGTGTCATTTGCCCTCCCCCAGTTTAGTACCTCCCCGCAAAGTCCTACAGTATCCTTGTTCGTAGCTATCTTAAAGCTTGAGGAGTTGTGATCATTGTTTCCAAAATGGTCTCCCACTGAAACGTCAGCCACCTGGCCAGGCTCATTAGCCAACACAAGGTCCAGTATGGCCCCTCCTTTAGTTGGACTATCCACTGTTTCAAGAAACCCTCTTGGATGAACTTAACAAATGCTGCCCCATCTGAGCCTCTTGCTCCAAGGGAGTCCCAGTCAATATTGGGGAAGTTAAAGTCACCCACAATGATGAATCTGTTTTTATTACACCTTTCCATAAGCTGCCTAAATATTTGTTTCTCGGTGTCTCGGTTGGGGGGGTGGGGGGGCCTACAGTATAATCCTATCAGAGTGATTGCACCCATCTTATTTGTGAGCTGTAACCGTATTGTCTCAGTGGATGAGCCCTCCCACATATCCTCTCTGAGTGCAGAAGTAACATTCTCCCTGATTAGTGCAACTCCTTCACCTCTTTCACCTTCCTCTCTTTCTCGTCTGAAACAACAAAACCCTGGAACGTTGAGGAGCCAGGCCTGTTCCCCTCTCAACCATGTCTCTGTAATGGCCTCAGCATCATAGTCCCAGGTACTGAACTCTAAGCTCATCTGCCTTACCCATAATACTGCTAGCATTGAAATAAACACACTTCACCCCTTTAGTAGCATTGGGTTCATTTACCTGTCTCTGCCTGTCTTTTTCTGACTTACTCATCCTAACAAACACCTTCCCCTCAATCCCTGTACTTGCTGACCTGCTGCTCTGGATCCCAGCCCCCTCCCCTCTTGTTTAAACCCTCCCGAGTAGCACTAGTGAACCTCCCTGCAAGAACATTGGTTCACCTCCAGTTTAGGTGCGACCTGTCCCTCTTGTACAAGTCACCCCTGCCCCAGAGGAGGTCCCAATGATCCAAGAACCTGAAACCCTGCCTAGCCAAAGAAAAGACAACCAGAGACTCAAGAATTGAAAAAAAAAAGGGTTAAGTCAAACCTATGATGTTTCAGATGTAGTGACACTATTTCAGATTGGTTCTGAGGAAGGGTCATTGGTCTTGAAACATAAAGTCTGTTTCTGTCTCCACAGATCCAGCCAGACCTGCTGAATTTCTTCAACAATTTCTGTTTTTGTCTCAGATTTCCAGCATCCGCAGTTCTTTGTTTTCTGTACTGGAGCAGAGGGGACTGAGAGTGTAAATCATTGAGAGTGGCTGGACAGGTTGAGAGAGTAGTCAGTAAAGAATACCGAATGCTGTGCTTCAATAATGGGGCCCAGACAGTGCAAGGAAGTGAGGTAGAGGTGGTACAAAGACACTGGTTCAATCCTTTTCCTCTCTATCCTTAACAGACATACAATCCTGAAAACGTATCACTCCTATCTTAACTCTTTAATTTCTTACTCAAATCTCTCTTTACAGCGCTTCTCAGACTGCTGCAAGAGCTGAACATGTTTTCTGCTTGAATGGCCTGAAGAATTATTTTACATTCTCACAGTCTGGAGACTGCCATAAACTCAGTAAAAACACCTTTCTGCTGGGAGGACTAGATGTGGGCAGGTTGATTCCCCTTGTGGGAGAGTCTTGACCAGAGGGCACACTCTCAGATTAAGGGCTCACGTATTTAAGACACAAATAAGGAGGAATTTCTTCTCTGAGAAGGGAGTGAATCTGGGGAATTCTCTGAGGCTGGGTCATTAAGGCAGAACAACCTGAGTATGCTCAGTAACCAAACTGCAAAAATAAATTCCTGCTCTGTCAAGCCAGCTCTCACTCTCAGATCTGTCCAGCATTGCCATCAGCTGGGACCACAATAATAGTTTGGAGAAATTGAGACAGTTTTCCTTGGAGAAGGAAAGGCTGAGCAGCAACTTAATTCAGGTTTAAAATCATGAGGTACCTGGACAGACTCAACAGGGAGAAACTAGTCCCACCTGTGGAAGGATCAAAGGTCACAGTTGGCAAAAGTAGCAATGGTGATGTGTCGAGAGAGAGCTTCATTAGAATACCCTGGGAATCTCAGTGAGCTACCTGGAGGCTAGTAACAATTTCAACACAGCCACATGGTGGGAGTTGTGGTCTGTCAATTGGAGATTTTTCAATGAATTCCACATGACCCTCCATCCCAAATGACTTCACCTCACCATGAACTTTCCCTCAAAGTTTGGAAATGATTGTGAACTAAAAATGCAGGCTTCTCACAGAGGCACAGGCCTCTGAGTTTGTGCAATCAGAATTGTATGTATTTGTTACATAATAACTGTTATTTCCATTAATTCTCAGCTAAGTGGAGAAAGCAGTCCGACAACAGGAAGAATCAGAATGTTTGTGCTGAACAAACACAGACGAGCACATTTATGAAATATTCTAATTACATATTACTTCTATATTTATAAAGATGACGTCTCCTGCCTTTCTGATATACTTCTGTTCTATTTCTGACTTAATGAGAAACGAGAACAGATAAGCAGCCGTTGATATTTCTGTAACCAGTGAGTGCAAATAACACTGCGTTATTCAGAAATGTGATTATTTCTGGAGCATTTGCAGTCACACTTGCTTTCTTGCTGTTCTGCTTTATTCTCAAGTTCTACTTGGGAGAATGAAGCAGCCTCAAGAACTACCAAAGACTTCAGACTTCCTGATATAGAGATTGGAAGGAATTGGTCAGAGAGTCTGACAGCACCATGTGATATGGAAGACATGGTGGATAGGGAAAGCTGGGTGACAACTGTATTTACATAGGTGGTTCCATGCTCGGAATTCAATGTGTCGATCAGGGAGAGGATACAGCAGGAGGGCAATTCCAGGGTGAAACTACAGTGAGGTTGGAAAAGTGAGAGAAATCCTGCTGGGGATACACTGGAAAGAGGGAGCTGTGTGGAGCAGCCCCTTGAAGGAAGCCCTGGAGATGAGAAATGTATAAGAGAGTCTAGAGATGGAGACGTTGTTGAAATAAATAGAATGGTCCAGGGATTTCATGGAGGGGTTGGGGGTAAATAGTTGTTCTGAAGGGGAAGTGGACGATATTCTGAAAGTACTTGGTGCGTAGACCAAGAAGGGGACTTGGCTAAAGAATACAAGGAGCGAAACATGAGTTTCATGGAGAATATTTTCATATCCATTTCATGGGCATCGTTGGCTGGGCCAGCATTTCTTGCCAATCCCTAGTTGCCCCCTTGAGAAGGTGGGGGTGAGCTGCTTTCTTGAACCACTGCAGTCCATGTGCTGTAGGTTGACCCACAATGCCCTCAGAGAGGGTATTGCACATTTTAGACCCAGAGACACTTAAGGAACGGTGATATATTTCCGAGTCAGGATTGCCGCAGTTATAACGTTTATAAGATTATTATATTTTGGGACTTTATCTTTAATTTTTGGGTAAATAAAGAGTGAGGGCTCATGTGACCTGTTTTGAAATCTACCTGGCAATAAGTCTGAGTGATTAGATTGTTTGAGCAAAGACAGAATTTGACTATTTTATTGAGAAGATCGTGCAAGACATTTTCACTTGGAGATAAGGACAGCAGTCTGAGTTTACAATTAGTAGACATTGACTCTCCCAAACTCCCAGAAAGGTGTAATGGTTATTGACATGTGAATTGTTTGCTAAACATGATCTACCCATGTCTAAAGTGAAAAGGAGATTAAAGTTAGCTCATTAGCATTTCTGCAGAAATAGAAGGCTAATGTGCTTCGTGTTACCGTGCGAAAGGTAGCAGAGGAAGCCATTCATTTTTAAATCAGGCTTCCATACGAATCTACAAATGTACAACCTGTTTGGGTGGTCTACAGCCATTTGAGAAGCAGACAGCAGGAGATAAAGACAACTAGGCCTGCACCTGAAGCAGAAAAATCCCTGACTCCATAGTTCACCTTGCAGAACGCGTGGGACAGCTTCTGTTCAGACAGAGGTTTTACATGAGGCTGGAGGACTTGCCTAGCTAGTGAGAAGCAATCAACTGTGGCCAGTTTGTCACAGAATTGTAATTCAGTGGACAGTGTGATGTGTGTTAAGTACCAAGGACAATAATGTTTAATGTAAGTTTCCTACAAAAAGAAAATAGTGTTCATTCAATAGTATTTCTTAATCATTTGCTACAGTAAAAAAAATCAAAATGTGACACATTTTTGTAACATTCTTTCAATTAGTAACTGGAATTTTTAAACACTTTTTAAACATTCCAGCTCCCTCTGGATATTGTAAAAGGATCACGTATGCCTTTCAGAGAGACTTTTTGAATGCTGTACAGCGCTAATTATTCTAACCTTTGCAACTTGCTGTTCCAAGCAAGTGAGCACAGAAAATACATCTAATTGAATATATACAAGATCACTGCACTGTCCAGACTTGTTGGCAAATCTTAAGAGACCTTGCTTTATTGAGTAGACAGTGTCAGAACAAATCTATGTTTAAAAATAAAAGGTTGTGTTCAAATTCATCTGGAAACAGAATTGCACATCAATGATCATTTCCATTGTCGATAAAGGTCATCCTTTCAAATATTGCCACATCTTTAACTTGCCCTTCCTTTCTACTGTTCTTGAACTTGCTATCACTCCCAAAGTTCAGTACTTGTTTCTCCAGAAAGAAAAAGAATTCTCTGCCCCTCAGATGTTGCAGCACTGTTTGTAAAAAGGCCTCCCTCCAACAACCTGAGTCAATAGATAACCATTAATAACTAACGCCAATGGGGCTGTCAGTTGTCTCACATCCTTCTGAGTCAGTCTAGTGTAACATCTCAGCTAAAAGATAGCACCTGCGACAACACAGCACTGCCCCAGTCCTGCACTGAAACATCCGCCCAGACTAAAGGCTCAAGTCCATGACCGGGCCCAATTCTTCAACCGTCCCAATCCGTGGGAGATTATCACCAACTGAACCAAACTGACACTTCAAAGTTGTGTATCATAACTTCAAACAATGTTCATTTTTCTTTCAAACATTGCCATCTGCCTCCTACTGCTTATTACACACTCAGCTCCTGACCTCACTCCAGCCTTGGTTCAAACATGGACAAAAGAGCTGAATTCCAGAGGTGAGGTGAGAGTGACAGCCCTTGATGTCAAGGCTGCATTCGACCGAGTGTGGCATCAAGGAGCCTGACCAAAACTGGAATCAATGGGTATCAAGGGGCAAACTCTCCGGTGGTTGGAGTCATACCTGGCACATAGGAAGATGATGGTGGTTGTTGGAGGCCAATCATCTCAGCTCCAGGACATCTCTGCAGGAGTTCCTCAGGGTAGAGTCCTAGGCCGACACATCTTCAACTGCTTCATCAATGACCTTCCCTCCATCATAAGGTCAGAAGTGGGGATGTTCGCCAATGATCGCACAATGTTCAGCACCATTCGTGACTCCTCAGATTCTGAAGCAGTTTATGTTCAAATGCAACAAGATCTGGACAATATCCAGGCCTGGGCTGACAAGTGGCAAGTGACATTCACGCCACACAAATGCCAGGGTATGACCATCACCAATAAGAGACAATCTAATCACTGTGCCTTGACATTCAATGGTGTTATCATCACTAAATCCCTCACTATCAACATCCTGGGGATTATCATTGACCAGAAACTCAACTGGACTCACCACATAAACACACTGCCTACAAGAGCAGGTCAGAAGATGGGAATATTGCGGCAAGTAACTCACCTCCTGACTCCCCAAAGCCTGTCCACCATCTACAAGGCACAAGTCAGGAGTGTGATGGAACACTCCCCACTTGCCTGGATGGATGCAGCCCCAACAACACTCAAGAAGCTTGACACCATCCAGGACAGAGCAGCCGCTTGATTGGCACCACATCCACAAATATCCCACTCCCTCCACCACCGACGCTCAGTAGCAGCAGTGTGTACCATCTACAAGACACACTGCAGAAATTCACCAAAAATCCTCAGACAGCACCTTCCAAACCCATGACCACTTCCATCTAGAACGACAAGGGCAGCAGATACATGGGAATACCATCCTCTGCAAGTTCCCCTCCAAGTCACTCACCATCCTGACTTGAAAATATATCGCCGTTCCTTCGCTGTCACTGCATCAAAATCCTGGAATTCCCTCCCTGATAGCATTGTTTGTCAACCCTTAAAAGGTGGACTGCAATGGTTCAAGAAGGCAGCTCACCCCCAGCTTCTCAAGGGGCAAGTAGGGAAGGGCAATTAATGCTGGGCCCAGCCAGTGATGTATCTATCTCACAAATGAATAAAAACAAAACCCTGGATGTTTTGGAGATTAAATTATTTTCCTGAAACAAGACCAAAATTTTCTTATTAAATTTTATATTCTAGATCAACTGTTACAATCTTTGTAGAGACCAATAACTTCTATAAAGAATTTGAACTTCCAATTAATAGTTTAATGGATGAAACGAGATTTCAATTGTTAACTGTAATGTTGATTACTATAACAAATGGACTAAATACACTATTGCTTAAACATTATTGTTGTAGGCAACTTATCCTTCAAGCTGCAGAACTTTTAACACAACTAAATAAAAACTTCCAAATATAAGTTACACTTTCCCCTTACGGGAGAGGGCAGGTGGTTGGCGCAGTAGCAATATTACCAAACTAATGATATGGACCCCAGGCTAATGTCCTGGAGACAGAAGTTTGAATTCCATCATGGCAGATGGTGAAATTTGTACTTGCTGAAAATCTGGGATTGAAAATCTGGTCGAATAGACATGAAGCTGATTGTCACTAAACCCATCTGGTTCACTAATGTCCCTTTACAGAGGCAAATCTGCTGTCCTTACCTGGCCTGGCCTACATGTAACTCCAGACCCACAGCAATGTGGTCAATTCATAACAGCCCTCTGGGTAATTAAGGGTGAGCACTGAATGCTGACCTAGCCAGAGACACCCAGAGCTCATTAATGAATAAAAAAAGATTTCTTTAAGAAAACATTCAATTCTAAGTAAGATCATTCTAAAATGAAGAATTTATTCTGTTCTTTTGTTTTCTCACCCCAGCAACTTCTAACCCCAGAACTGCCTGTCACAATGAGAGTGCTGCTGGAGATCCTCTTTCCAGCACAAATAAGGCAAATCTTCCAGCTTTGTTTTAACTCCTCACAACACAAACATCAGCTTCCACCGACTCTCCAGTGTGAGGGATTACCAAAGCCTTCAGTCTCTAGAAACTTTCTCTCTCCTGGACCAGGGCAGGCTAACTGTGCCTATTATTTTCAGTGAAATTTTATGGAAGTCTATAACCCAATCTTTCTATCAGCTTCTTCTGTACCCTTCCCATGCCAACATGAATTACATGGGTCTTGTATTCAAGGTAGAAATGCTGATTTGTTGTTCTCCAGAATCCAACTTTCTAAAGCTCAGCTGATTATCAATCCGTCATTCTCAACATTGCAACATTGGTGACAGACAATCTGTGCACAGCTGCCATCTCTTTGCAGGTGTGAATATCTTGTATCTTTCACCCAGTGAAAAGCCAAGGCTTATTTTAATCTTGAGTAAGCTCTTCACTTGTTGTCAGGCAGACTTCAGCATGTCACGTGACCCTCTTTATCTTACCCTAAATTTAAAGGCACAGTCCCAGAATGACATCTTCTTGAGTTCCCTCCCTGAAGACAGATCTGGCCCATAGCGCTGTGATCCAGACCATGGGCAGGGCAAGGGGCCAGGTCCCAATGGAACAGGGAGCAAACACCAGGCTGTTTGCACCAATCTGATACACACATGCAATCCAGCCAACTGATCCACAAGATCCCCAAGGAGTCAGAGTTGTTATGGCAACACATATTGCAGTCTTGAGCTATAAATAGCGATGGTTGAGATTCCAATTTCTTTCCATCTTGTTGCTAAGAAAACTTCCCTTCTCACCACCTTCCACTAGCATGTTTTGGAAAAATTCACAAGTTAATTCTAAACTTATTTGGTTGTAATGACCCAAGAGCTTCGGCTCTGAGACAGAAACACTACCCACTGCACCACACATCCTCCATTCTACAAACATCACAACTTTTTAACGGCATTGTTGTCATGCAAGACTTTGACAAAATCTTAAGAGCTTAAAATCTTCTCCCAGGACATCACACACCTAACAGAAACAAGTTCTAACTGTGCAGAATCTGAAAAGCAAAATTTACAAGTTTAACGCTTTGTGAATCTGGAATAGCTGTGGGGAGATAAAGGAATAAACATTACCCAATAACTGAGGTGTGTAAACAAGAAATCGACCCAATATATTCGATGCTTTTCACCAAGAAGCAAAGTAATGGTGAGGTCCATGGACCCAGAGCAGGTTAAATGTGACCTAGAGTTAACACTGACCTATGTGACAGGAAGCTGGGATTCTGCAGGAACAGTGAACAAATAATCCTGACTGACTCTCCCTGCAGTCCTGCTGGGGTGCTGCACTGTAGCTGGAGCCAGCTCTCAGGCAGAGAGCTGTCTACTGTCCATCCTCCTGGTTATAAAAATCACTCGCAGCACCATTTGAAAGAAGCACTAAAATCTGGCAAATATTTATCCTTTAACCAGGTATCACTAAACAAAGAGACATCTTTTCATTGTTGTTTGTGGGAGCTTGCTGTGCACTGAGTATTCTATATTGCAAGAGTGGCCACTTGTCAAAGCTAAAATTAAACTGCTGTGCGTCATCCAGAGATCATGCAAGGTGAAAATTCTTTTCATTCTATTTGAACAGCAACTTAATTTAAACTTTATTCTTTTAAAATGTGCAATTTGGACTTAATTTCACTCAATTTGAGGAAGTAATTCAAGGTAATAATTCAAAACTGTCATGTCCTTTCATCCCCAGATTGATGGGAACAGTCGTGTTACAGTGAGTCATGGGACTGAGACAGCTGTAAGAATCATCAACATCCAAGACAATGACAATTTATTTCTCAAATAAGGAGGTTTAGCTCATCGGGGAACCAGGAGGTATTCCTTAAAGAGCAGACCAAAAGGATGGTCAGTACTTCCTGCAAAGCTCACAGATCCTGTCTGAGAGACTGTTAATCTATTGAACAAGGAACTCACAAAGCTACAGTTGTCCAATCCAAAAGGTCACTATATGACACGGCAGCAATCCTCACACAGCAGAACACAGTCAGAGTCGCCTTGTTAAACACCTTAAGCTGACTAAACCAACATGAATTCCAACATGATTCTACAACATCCATTTTTCAGGCAGATACCAGACACTGAAGAGTCTAAGCTGCTGCAACTGTGTATGCGCACAGAGACTGTGTTTCAATGACTGTTTTATTAACAGAAGGACAATGTTGCATGATCCAACGTCTAGACCCATTTACGAAGACATGAGGGTCACATACAAAGGGTGTTCAAGATTCTTAAGGGGCTTGACAGGGTCAATGTTGAGAGGATGTTCCCCCCACCATGGGAGAGTCTAGACCCGGAGGGCCTAGTCTCAGAATAAAGGAGCATCAATTTAAGACTGAGTTGAGGAGGAATTCCTTCTCTCAGAGAGTTGTGAGTCTTTGGAAGTCCTTGCCACAGAGAGCTGTGGGGGCAGAGTCCTTGTGCATATTTAAGGCTGAGATAGATTCTTAATCAGACGGGGAATCAAGATGATGGGGAAAGGGCAGGAAAGTGGATGTGAAGAATGTTGGATCAGCCATGATCCTATTGAATGGCAGAGCAGGCTCAAGAGGCCAAATGGCCTACTGCCTGTTCCTATTTTCTGTGCTTCTGTGTAAACATTGACACTGTACCACAAGGGAAACTCAAAGATATGAATCTAATAATCAGCTTTTAGAGATTTTAGCATTTCTTGTAATGGAATGTAACCAGCATCCCCCACTCCTGAATGGCTAGCTCGGCCATTTCAGAGGGCAGTTCAGAGTCAACGACATTGGGTCTGGAGTCACATGTAGGCCAAACCAGGTATGGCCAGCAGGTTTCCTTCCCTAAAGGACATGAATGAAGCTGACCAATGTGAGCATTACCCTGCACTGGTGGTTTATAAACCCAGTGATAGCACTCCGACACCGCCAACACCCCAAAGGTGGGCAGCATGGTGTTTAGGCAGCAAACCGCAAGGCCTGGTGCCTCAGAAGCTGAAGACACAGGCACCAATCAGATAGCACACAGGTTCCACATGAAAGGCTGCAGCAGATATGAACTGGGAAGGAGGAGCCATTGATGGAATTGAGAAACAAAGATGAAAATTTTAAGTTTGAGGAACTGCAGATTGGGAATCAATATAGCTCAGTGAGCACAAGGACTTTATGAGGAATTACATCACCTGCTTACATCAGTAAAGTCTTCATTTATCCAATTTCAATTTCCAAGACGTATCCTCGGAAGCAAATTTCAATAATCAAATCAATCTTTTTCTTCAGTGTGTATAGCATACACTGATATAACCTTCCATGACTTGGACAGGCTCCTCAAAGCACTGGACAAGAGCCATCAGTGGTATCTACATGAGATGCTGTAATTGGAGTGAAGGAATAACAATGTAATGGTGAGCGGTTTGGAGGGGAACTTGCAGGGGGTGATATTCCCATATGTCTGTTGCCCTTGTCCTTCTAGATGGAAGTGGTTGTGAGTTTGGAAGGTGCTGTCTGAGGATCTTTGGTGAATTTCTGCAGTGCATCTTGTAGATAGTTACACACTGCTGCTACTGAGCGTCGGTGGGGGAGGGAATAGATGTTGAAGATGTTGGATGGGGAGGCATCAGCCAATCACACAGATTGCATTTCCTCAAACGTTATTGACCTTCTGGAGTGTTGTTGGAGCTGCCCCCATCCAGGCAAGTGGGGAGTGTTCCATTACACTCCTGACTTGTACCTTGTAGATGGTGGACAGGCTTTGGGCAGTCAGGAGGTAAATTATTCAGCACAGTATTCCTAGCCTCTGACCTGCTTGTTATGGTTCAATTTCTGATGAATCCCATGATGGTGATAGTGGGAGATTCAGCTATGGGAATGACATTGATTGTCAAAGGGAGGTGGTTACATTCTCTTTTGTTGGTGATGGTCATAGCCCGGCATTAGTGTGGTACAAATGTTACTTGCCACTTGTCAACCCAAACCTGGATGTTGTCCAGATCTTGTTACATTTGAACATGGACTGCTTCAGTACCTGAGGAGTCGCAAATGGTGCTGAACATTGTGCAATCATCGGCGAATATCCTCAATTCTGACCTTACGATGGAGGGAAGGTCATTGATGAAGCAACTGAAGATGGTTGGGCCGAGGACACTACCCTGAGGAACTCCTGCAGAGATATCCTGGAGCTGAGATGACTGGCCTCCAGCAACCACAACCATCTTTCTTGATGTCTTGAGTTTTGTCCCTGACTCCAGTTTTGCTAGGGTTCCTTTATGTTGCACTGGGTCAAATGCAGCCTTGATATCAAGGGCTGTCACTCTCACCTCACCTCTGGAATTCAGCTCTTTTGTCCATGTTTGAGCCAAGGCTGTAACAAGGTCAGGAGCTGAGTGGCCCTGGCAGAACCCAAACTGGGCGTCACTGAGCAGGTTATTGCTGAGCACGTGCTGTTTGATAGCAGTGCTCCTGACACCTTCCACCACTTTACTGATGAGCAAGAGGAGACTGTTTGTCCTGCTGGTCATACCTGGGCAATTTTCCACATTATCAGGTAGATGCCAATGTTGTAACTGTACTGGAAAAGCTTGGCCAGGGGAGCTGCAAGTTCTGCAGTACAAGTCTTCAGTACAATTGCTGGAATGTTGTCAGGGCCCGTATCCTTTGCAGTATCCAGTGTCTCCAACCGTTTCTTGATATCACGTGGAGTGAATCGAATTGGCTGAAGACTGGTATCTGTGATGCTGGGGACCACTGCAGGAGGCTGAGGTGGATCATCCACTCTGCACGTCTGGCTGAAGGTAGTTCAAAAGTTCTTGAAATATATAGATTGAAGAGAGACGCCTAAGTGAACATCAGCCTGTCAAGAGAATGAGGCTGCGGGAATAATAATGGGGAACCCAGAAAGGCTGAGGAGTTCAATAAATACTTTGCATCAGTCTTCACAGTAGAAAACACTAATTGTATTACTAAATCATTAAATATTCATGGGATAAAAATGGGAGAGAAAACAAATACGGTCACTGTCACAAGGGAAAGAGGTATTAGGGAAACTAATGCAGCTAAAGACTGAAATGAGCCCTGGACCCGATGGGATGCATCCTAGGATATTAAAGGATGTAGCTACAGAGATTGTAGATGCACTGGCAGTAATCTTCCAGGAATCCTTAGATTCTGGAAAAGACCCAGAGGACTGGCAAATTGTAAATGTTACACCCTTATTCAAAAAGAGAAGACAAAAAGCACGTAACTAATGGCCAGTGTTTAACATCAGGCTTTGGGAAAATGTTAGGAGGCTATTGTAAAGGATGTCATAGCAGAGCATTTAGAAATACTCAGTATGGTCAAGCAGAGTCAGCATAGCTCCACGAAGGGGAAATCATGCCTGACAGATTAACGAGAATTCACTGAGGAGGAACCAGAATAGATAAATGGATAAGATAGGATAATAGATGCAATATATTCAGAATTTCAGAAAGCATTTGATAAGGTATCACACACTAGGTTGCTTAATAGATAAGAGCTCATGGTGTTAGAGGCAGTATATTAGCATGGATAGAGGATTGATTAACTAATAGGGATAAAGGGGGACATTTTCAGGATGGCAACCTGTAACTACTGGGGCAACACAAGGATCAGTGATGGAGCCACAGTTGCTGACAATATATAGAGCATAGAACACAGAACTGTACAGCACAGGAATGGCCTCTTCAGCCAAATTAAATGAATCCCTTCTGCCCGCCCTTGGTCCATCTCCCTCCATTCCTTGCATATCCATCTGCTTCTCTAAAAGTTGCTTAAATACCCTGATCAGATCTGCCTCCACCACCACCACCTCCTGTCAGTGCGCTCCACAGTAGGACTGCAGATGCTGGAAGCTAGAGTCAATAAATGTGGAGCTGGAAAAGCACAACAGGTCAGACAGCATCCGAGGAGCAGGAGAGTCAATGTTTTGAGCCGAAACCCTTCATCAGGACTGGGGGTCCCAGATGTAAATAGAGGGATACAGGTAGGGCTGGGGGGAGTGGAGGTGAAATGGAGATAGGTGGATGCAGGTAGGGGGTTATTGTATCAGAGATAAAAGGTACTGCAGATGCTGGAGAATCCGAGATAACAAGCATGGGGCTGGATGAACACAGCAGGTCAAGCAGCATCATAAGAGCAGGAAAACTTGACGTTTCGGGCCTAAACCCTTCATGAGAAATGATGAAGGGTTTAGGCCCGAAACATCAAGTTTTCCTGCTCCTATGATGCTGCTTGACCTGCTGTGTTCATCCAGCCCCATGCTTGTTATCAGGGGGTTATTGTGGTTGGTCAGTGGGAAGGGTGGAGCGAATAGGTGAATAGGCAGATGGACAGATTGGGGGAGGAGAGATTTTGAAGCTGGTGAAGTCAATATTGAGGCCATTGGGCTGTAAGCTCCCAAGGTGAAATATCAGGTGTTGGTCCTTCAGTTTATGTTTGGCCTCACTCTGACAGTGGAGGAGGCCAAGGATGGACATGTCTGCAGGGGAGTGGGAGGGGCAGTTAAAGTGGATGGTAACCAGAAGGTCGGGTTGGTTGGAGTGTGCAGAGCGAAGATGCTCTGTGAATCGATCCCTGAGTCTGCATTTGATCTCCCCAACATACAGGAGACCACATCAGAGCAATGGGTACAGGGGATGATTCCACACTCCTACCACTCTCTGTGTAAAAAACTTGCCCCTCATGTCTCCTTTGAACTTTTCTCCTCTAAACTTAAATGCATGCCCCCTTGTTTTAGACATTTCAACTTTGGGAAAAAGATTCTGACCATCAACCCTATCTATGCATTTCATTACTTTGTAGATTTCTATCAAGTTTCCCCTCAGCCTCCTCCACTCAAGAGAAAATAACCCAAGTTTTTCTAGCTTCTTGGCAACATTCTATACTATCTACAACTCGACCAATCTTTGTATCGTCTGCAAACTTACTCACCCACCCATCTACATTTTCCTCCAAGTCATTTATATATATCACAAACAGCAGAAGTCCCAGTGTGGATCCCTGTGGAACACCAATATTCACAGACTTCGAGCATGGGGTTGATATACGGTCATCACTTGCATGAGGAATGTGAATGCACTATTGCCATGTTCACAGGTGACACTAAAATAGCTGGGAAGACAAATGGTGAGGATAACACAAAATGTACACAAGTTCAGGGGGTGAGCAAAATATTTGGGAGATGGAATATAATGCGGGGAAATATGAGGTCATGCACTTTGGCAGGAAGAATAGAGGAGCTGAATATTATTTAAACGGAGAAGGTTAGAAGTCACAGGACACCAGGTTATAACTATAAGACTATAGACAGGTCTATAGTCCAACAGGTTTATTTGAAATCACAAGCTTTGAGAGCAGTGCCCCTTCATCAGGTGAAGTCAAGCACACAGGCACAGAATTTATAACCAGAGAGATCAAAAGATCATACAAATCATGTGAGTGGCATGTCAACAGGCACTCTGTGCTGGAGTACAATTCTGCTGCTGGTGATGGCCCACAGCGCCTCATGGATGCCCAGTCTTGAGTTGCTAGATCTGTGCGAAGTCTGTCCCATTTAGCATGGTGGTAGTGCCACACAACACGATGGAGGTTATTCTCATTGTGAAGGTGGGACATTGTCTCCACAAGGACTATGTGCGATGGTCACTCTTACCAATACTGTCATGGACAGATGCAACTGCAGCTGGCAGATTAGTGAGGATGAGGTCAAGTATGTTTTTCCTTCTTGTTGGTTCCCTCACCACCTGCCGCAGATCCAGTCTAATAGCTGTGTCCTGTAGGACCTGACCAGCTCGATCAGTAGCACTGCTGCTGAGCCACTCTTGGTGGTGGACATTGAAATCCCCTACCCAGAGTACATTTTGTGCCCTTGCCATCCTCAGTTCTTCCTCTAAGTGTTGTTCAACATGGAGAAGTACTGATTCATCAGCTGAGGCCTGAACTCACTCAACTTCACACTCGAGTCAAATTAACCAAATCCATTTACTTCAAGCCCTCAGATTAAAGTTTTAATTCCAAACTAACATACAAATTATAATCATTGTAAAGACCATTTGCTTCATTTGCCCAACCCCCAAAATAAAGACATTGAGGAAGTCACTTTTTCTATTTACCACAAAGAGTTCAGCACTATATGTTTTTAATAAGAAAGAGACAAGGTTTGAGTTTTATGAAAGTTTATGAAATGTAATAGCTCCTTGCTTGAATTTTAGAATCACCTCTGAGTTGCGGATTCGATCATAGGTGATGGCACCTGCCCCAATGAAAGCAGCTGATCCCTCAAATGTTATATTTATCTAATCAAACAGAATGCCTGATTCCCTGAGAGAGTGTCGAGGTCTCGGTGCTAATAATCCTACATCAGAGCAGCAGTTTCTTTAATGTCAATGAGCTTTAAGAACTGATGTAGTTCTTAGCTATGTGTCGTACTGACCTCTCAGGGATTGGATCATTGGCTAAACCTGTCACATTCCATAATGACGATGCTGAGTGTGAAATGATGGAAAAGTGTATTAGCTCTGCTACTGGGGCTTTCAGTGGGTTTGCTAGACGTTAACTAAAAGCATAGATATGATGGAATGCACGTATAGGTCAACCATGATCTAATGAAATGACGAAATGGATTTGAGGGGCTGAATAGACTTTTCCCATTCCTGCGATCCTTCCCCCCGCTCCCCACACCTCCTCCTCATTCCCTCCCTCCAGGCCTGCCAACTTGACTCAGATTTCTAAATTTACAATTGTTTAGTGAAGAAACTGAAACTGAGAACACATCCTTACTGTGTTTTCACTGAGACAGCTGTTTCCACCTCAGTAACATCTCCTGACTTTGCTCGAACTCAAACTACCTACTGTCAAAACCAGGCCATTGTAACCTCCAACATGGCCATTCCGACATATTGCTGGTAGATCTCCCACATTGTCCCCTAGGAAACTTGAAGACTTCCTAAACTCTGCTGCCTGTGTCTGAACTCACACCAAGTCCAGCTCCCGATCATCCACTGACCCACATTGATCCCTGGTCAGGTACCATCTCAATCTTAAAACTGTCATTCTTAATTTCAGATCCCTCCTCAATCTTACACACCTATCTCTGTAATCTCCTCCAGCCCCATATTCCTTGGAAATCCTCTGCATTCCTCCAATCCTGGTCTCATGCACATTTCCAACTGGATCAATCCACCATTGGTTGGCTGTGCCTTGAGTAACTGGCAAACCCCCACTCCCACCCTCCATCCCCCCAGCTTTGGGATTCCCTCCCACTGCCTCTCCATCTCACTATCTTCTTTAAGGCTCTTCTTAAAACCTACCTGTTTGACCAAGCAATTCATCAGCTGGCCACCCTACATCTCCTTGTGAGGCCCAGTGTCATATTGTCTTTAATAAAGCTCCTGGAGAGCATCTTGGGACTTTCTGTTATGGCCAAGGTGCTATTAACATAGGTTTAGGGGGAGGAGATGGTCTCGTAGTATTATCACTAAATTATTGTTCCAGACACCTCAGTAATATTCTGGGGACCTGGGTTCGAATAGCAGATGGTGGAATTTGAATTCCATTTTTAAAAAATCTAAGATAAATGTCTAATGATGACCATGAATCCATTGCTGTTTGTTGGAAAAACTCAACTGGTTCACTAATGACCTTCAGGGAAGGAAAATACCATCCTTAACTGATGTGGACTCCATGTGACTCCAGACCCACAGCAACATGGTTGACATTTAGGTATGGGCAACAAATGATGCCTGGCCGGGATGCCCTCATTCTGTGAACGAATAAAAAATAAGTTGTTGTTGTTGACAGAGCATCTGCACTTGAAGATACTCAATGTGAACAGGAGCTTTAACCTTCCTCATCACCCACGTTTCTTGTTGTCAAGTTCACTTGTGTCTCAGACTGGAACTCTCGGCCTCCTTTCTAAGCTCAATGCAGTGTGTGGAATTTGCCCAGAACTGTCAATAGTCATACCTGCCATTCGTATTTCTGATTTTACTGGTTTGAAATTACTGGGAGGTCTGGATATTGGCCAGTCCTAGCCTCATGGACAAGGCTTCCACCATGGACAAGCCACTGGCCTTATTTCCATGGCCTGACCACCAAGACATCATTACTCCCTCCTTGTCTTCAGCTCCCTGGGCCATAGTTCTCTCCGGGCAGTGGCTTGAAAGAAATTGGGGGATTTACGTATATATATGTTAATCAATTAAAACCTTCTAACTGATAAAAGGTTTAACAGCATCTTTGGTTTGTTTAATACATCCTCATCAGTGGTGTGACTCTTTGATCTTTTACTTATATGTTATATATGTGTCTATGTGCGTCCTTCTCACTTCACCTGACGAAGGAGCAGCGCTCCAAAAGCGTGTGATTTCAAACGAACCTGTTGGACTATAACCTGGTGTCGTGTGACTTCTGACCTTGTCCACCCCAGTCCAACACTGGCACCTCCATACCATGCCTATCCTACAATTTGACCTAATTGCCTATGTTTGTGGTCACCTGTGACTCGATGGCAAGTAATGTCCCCGTGAGTGACATTGGGATGTTTGTCACATCAGAGGTAATATCTAAATGAAAGGAGTTACAGTTGTGGTTGGCTGTCAGCACCTGAGTGACATTGAGGTCCCTGGTTTCTCCAGGATCCCAGCGGAAAGTGGAAAGTGCAACAACACGAGGCTCTTAGCCTCAGGTTCCCTCCCACCCTCCTGCTCAAAGGCAGCGATCAGCAGGCTGAAGTTCGAATTGCATCGGCAACAGATGTTTACAAGTTTAGCTGTCTCCATAAACCTTCCAGCAGGCTCTCCCCACCCACATGGCCCTGCAGTGACTCAATGACACCCATCTGTAGCATCCATTCCCCTCAAAGAGGGGCAAGTAAATGGGCAACTGGGAATATAATTTATGGAATACCACAGAGTAGAAGCAGGCAATTCAGCCCATTGAGTCTGCACCTACCCTCAGAAGAGTGTCCCACCTAGACCCACTCCATCACCGGAACCATACATTTCCCGTGGACAATCCACCCTAACCTGCACATCTTTGGACTGTGGGAGGAAACCCACGCAGACACAGGGAGAATGTGCAGACTCCACACAGACAGTCACCCATGGGTGGAATTGAACCCAGGTCCCTGGCGCTGTGAGGCAGCAGTGCTAACCTCTGAGCCACTGTACCACCCATAATGTGAGAGTTCCCATTTTGCTTCAAAAAAACAAACAAATAAATGAAATGATTTTTGAAATCTATGAAATGTTGCTTAGGAGTTTGTCTGTCCTGTACAAGAAACACAAAGTTAACATACAAACACAGTAAGCAAATCGGAAAACGAACAGTGCGCTATTGTAAGGGGATGAGAGTTAGGGTCTGGGGCCTGGGGACTGGGGACTGGGGTCTGGGGGCACGGAGGTGGGAGCTGGGAGTTTGAGTCTGGGGCCTGGAAGCTGGGAGCTGGGTGCTAGGGTCTGGGAGCTGGGGGCTGGGTCTGGGAGTTGGGGCCTGGGTGCTAGGGTCTGGGAGCTGGGGGCTGGGTCTGGGAGTTGGGGCCTGGGAGTTTTGGAGTTCAAAACATGGACACATCAATGCTGTAATTCTGAGTGTTGTTGGGGCTGCACCAATCCAGGCAAGTGGGGAGTATTCCATCACACTCCTGACTTGTGCCTTGAAGATGGTGGACAGGCTTTGGGGAGTCAGGAGGTGGGTTACTTGCTGCAGTGTTCCCAGCTTCTGGCCTGCTCTTGTACTAGGGCTAGTCCAGTTGAGTTTCTGGTCAGTGGTAACCCCCAGGATGTTGATAGTGAGGGATTCAGTGATGGGAACACCATTGAATGTCAAGGGGCGGTGGTTAGATTGTCTCATGTTGGAAATGGTCATAGCCTCATATTTGTGTGGCGTAATGGCCCTCAGCATTCATTACCTGGAATGTCATTTTGGAAACATCTGGACCTTAAAGAGACTAAGTGCCTAAGGACAGTGACAACAAAAGAATCTCACTGGTTCCTCTCTTTGAAAGGCAGTTCACACTGTTCTAACCCATTATTGGATGCTTTTGCTGAGTATTCAGAAATACTGCTCAAAGGAGCACCATGACATATCACTTTGTCCTGATACAAATTCTGGTGCTTTCAAAGGTTCAGACGAGAAACTTGTTTACATTGTGCATCATGTACATCATCAAATATTTCCACCACCATTATGCAGGCTGTTGAAGTTACAAACTTCTCACCACTGAATCTTTCTCCAAACATGCTCTTTGTTGCAACCTACCGTCCCACTGAGAATAATAAGCCAGCTTTCTAAGAAAATCAACAAATTGGCAGGGAAAAGTTAGGTCCTCCTGCTCGACACACCACCGAACTGCCGATGGCTTTCTTTCAAAGAACACATTTATATTTAGGATAAGCAACATGTTGTTTTTTTCCCATTCAGTGATATCAAAAGAAGAGGAAGGGAACATTATCAGCTTGTTTGGATTCTCTTGGGAACCATTCTGAATGGTGAACTGGAAGCAGTTATAAAATCATTGACAGCAGGAGGGGGCAGCGTGACCCTTGAACTTGCTCCATTCCTCAATGTGATCACATCTGATCTTTTATCTCAAATCCACTTTCCCAACCAATGCCCCTTGATTACCTCAGTTTCCAAAAATCAGCTGCTCTCTAAATACTGAATATAGTCATTGACAGAATTCCACAGTCTCCGGGATAGAGAATTCTGACATTCCCAAAGTTCAATCGTTATTCCTGCTTAAAGGTTCAGCAAAGAGGCTTTACCAGCTCTCTGTGATGGAAGTGAGCACAGTTTTAGCTGAGAGCATCTCAAAGGCAACCCACGGCCAGGGTTCTCTGGACTGAAATAAAGTTAGGGTGAAGATGTGCCCCTGTATCTGGCAAACAGGAACCAGCTGTAGACTCCTTCACTGCCTGATCTATGTTCAGTCAAGAAAGCTCCTGAGATTCTGTGCATGCATCTGACTAAACACAAAGTCAAGGTAATGGCCAATTTTATATTTTCTGTTCAAAGCTGTTCAAACATACTACAACACACCTTTATGGTAAGTCAAACCCGAACCCTGATCTTTTGACCCAGAGGTAAGGAAACTATCAGTGTGGCACAAGACCCCAAAAAAATTCCTTTTAGCCAACCTGTAAGGACTCAATTCTGGGCCTGGAAGGACCTGAACCAGAGCTTCCTGGGCCAAAGGTAGGGACAGAGCCCCCAGGGTCACAAAAACTCATTTCTGAAGCAACTATCATGTGTTACAAAGTGATGGATTATTTAAATTGCTCAGTGAAATAGGCCACTCAGCCATTCAAACCAGCTCCTGCATTCACTAAGATCACGGCTGATCAGAACCCACATTCGGATCTGTTCTAGTGATCACGGATAGAGTAATCCTTCACAGAATGACCTCAGCTGGTGCAGGAATTGAACCCATACTGCTGGTATCACTCTGCACCTCAAACCAGCTGTCTCCGGCTAACCGACCCCTTCTATCAAATTAGGTGTAATGTTTCAAACAAAGACAGAAATTGCTGCAAAAGCTCAGCAGGTCTGGCAGTATCTGTGGACAGAAATCAGAGTTAATGTTCCACGTCCAGTGACCCTTCTTCAGAACAGTGTAGTCCCTTTTTTTTCGGGGGGGGGGGTCCTGGAAACACTGGTTATTTGAGCACCATTAACCGGTTACTACAGGGAGCAGGTGCCAATGTCACAGTAATGCCCCTACCTCAGGGCCTAGAGATGTGTCATAACATGTACAGACAGGTCAATCACAATGTTCTTTTATGTAAAAACATAAATAGATTCTTTACACTGTGAAGTGGGTGTCAGTTAGCTTAAATGTCTTCCAAGGGACGTTGTCTGACACAAGGGAGGTGTACAGTCAGGGCATGTCTGTGGTGTACTTGTAATCCAGAGGCCCAGGCTAACGTAACCTGACAAAGGGGCTATGCTCCAAAAGCTTGTGATTTTAAATAAACCGGTTGGACTATAACGTGGTCTCGTGTGACTTCTGACCTTGCCCACCCCACCGGCACTTCCGCATCTGGAATATAAAGCTAGTCTCAGTGATGGTGACCACAAAGCTATTATCATAAATCCCCATCTGGTTCACTAATGTCCTTCAGGGAAGGAAACTGCCATCCTTACCTGGTCTGGCCTACACGTGACTCCAGACCCACAGCAATGTGGTTAACTCTTAGCTGCCCTCCAAAACTACTGAACAAGTCACTCAGTTCAAGGGCTATTAGGGATGGGCAATGAAAGCTTGCCAAGCCAGTGACACCCACATCCCACAAAACGATAAATGAATAGAAGACGTCACGTTTCATTCTTTCCCAGGAAAAGGCACTGATTTCTCCTTCCTGGAATCTGAGTCCAACAGTAGCTCGATTACACTGGGAAAATAGTCAGCACAGGCCTGTACTGTAACATTTCCAAACATAGTTCAATAAATTAGTTATTATAACGTTAGTAATAAATAAATTAAGTAATTAATGTTTTTGTCAAGTCCAAATAATGTTGCATTGATCCACTTGTATCAGATTAATTGTTAAAGGCAGCAGGGTAAACACTTTGAATTAAGTTGTTGCCAGCCCCAATTCATTTACCCAGAATCAACTCTAATCTGATATTAAATAACCCTGCGAAATCTAAGATGTTATTCTGAGTATCTTTAGAGCATCTGATTCACTAATTTCGGTCCCACGCATCTCTTCCTCCACATATCACACATTAATCATTAATCACTTCATTATTTGGCTAAGTTTAGTAAGTTATTTTTTGAGGTAAGATGTTATTTGTGTACATCAAGGAGGCTTGAGCATTACTGACTGATACAGAACTTGCTCACAATGCGACTTCACTGAAACTCACAGAAGCAGATTTACAACTGCTGCCCCTGACACACCAACATCAGAGTTCTGACACTTCCACCAGAAAGTGGACGGGGCTGCTCTCAAAAGGAAAAAACTACAGAGCATTGCAAAGCCTTCCTTGCCTGTTTATCAACGTGCAGCTGATTGCTTTGCTCAGGTCATTTTATAGACTTGCCGGGAACTGAAGATAAACAGCACCAAATCAGTTCATATTTCAATATAGATTTAATACATATCTCAACGTTGTCACAAATAGTCAATACTGCTCAAGTATGACTGGCAAACAGGATTCTAAAGGAAGACAAAGTAAGCCAAGATTTTGAGAACATTTTGGAACTTTTAAAAGTCAAGTATTACAGAAAATCTGTAGGCTGGGCAGTGCCAAATGACTCTAAAAAAGGGAAATGTAAGTGGTGCATTTTGTTTGGGAAATTCACCCATACTCTGGTGGGGACATGGCGAGGGCTGGGAAGCCTGGAGTGGGACTACGGCAGTGGAAAGGAAAGTTGGACTCTCTCAAATTATTGTTTTTTTCTTATCTTACTGTGAATTAATGTGAATGGCACCATATGTGTGCGGCAAAGGGACACACTTTTCACCGGACTTTTAGATTGAATACACATGACGTAAATGATTCAATCCAATTCAATTCAATATTTTAGAAAATTAGAAATGGGACGACCAGCAAAGGGATCCGAGATTCTGGTGAACAAAACATGAATAGCAGCAGCGTGAACCAGCAGGTGCAGTTGGACTGTCTAACAAAACACTGAGATTTACCCAGGATGCAGAATTGCAAAGGCAAGTCAATCTTGTGTAGAGTCCTAGTCACCAAACTCTACCCAATTATCATTGTATTCTAAATCAGACCCAGAAATAGGCAGCATGGTAGCTCAGTGGTTAGCACTACTACCTCACAGCACCAGGGACCCAGGTTCGATTCCACCCTCGGGTGACTGTCTGTGTGGAGTTTGCACATTCTCCCTGTGTCTGTGCGGGTTTCCTCCGGGTGCTCCGGTTTCCTCCCACAGTCCAAAGATGCACAGGCTAGGTGGATTGGCTGTGCTAAATTGCCCATAGTGTTCAGGGGTGTGTGGGCTACAGGGGAATGGGTCTGGGTGGGATGCTCCAAGGGTCAGTGTGGACTTGTTGGGCCAAAGGGCCTGTTCCCACACTGTAGGGATTTTATTCACTGTAGAGGTTCTACAATTCTAAACACTGAAGAGATTTTCCAAGGGTAAAATCAGAACAGTGACAAAAATAAATCAAATTAAATGAGATATTACAGTTATTGAGGAGAAATTAGATTGGCCTCTGCTCTTTAAAACAGAGAAGACTTGGAAGTTGTTAAAATTATGAATGGATTGAACAGGTTAGACATATCCACTTGGTACAGAAACCAAAACTCAGGGTGTTAAATACAATATAGCTATTAATGAAAGCAGTCAGATAGTAATGAAACCATCATCACTCAGGGAGGAGCTGGAATGTGCAATTGATAACATCCCTGGAAAGTGCCACCACTATGTTACAGTGTGAATGGCTCCACATAAATGCAGGTTATGGTTGTTGGTGTCAGCCTGTCATGTGTCATTGTCAAGGTGACCACTCACTGAGAAATTGAAGCCTGGGTCAATGTGGGAGACACCCTCAATAAGGAAGGCTGTGGTCAATGTTAGTCTTATTTCAAAGTTCTCAAATTCTCAGCATCTTCTTTGTCTTTAATTGTAGGCACCTAATGATGTGTAAATAAATCACTCCCATTAGTGCAAATGCCTACAAAACTCAGTCACTGAAACAATGGCCAACAGTCCTTGGAGTTTCCATTAAAGCCTGGCTTCTTCATAAAACAACGAAGTTAACAATGGCCCACATATTGCCGAAGCCACCCAGTCAGTGATATTGTCTGGCAGGACAATCTGAAAATCAGCTAAATGCTGGCTCAGTCATAGACACTGAGAAATAAAAGGCAGTCTACAGTCAATCAGGGAAAGGGCTAGGCCATTCAGCCCATCGAGCCTGACCCACCATTCAACATGGCCAACAGTCCTTGGAGTTTCCATTAAAGCCTGGCTTCCTTATAAAACAACGAAGTAAACAATGGCCCATATATATGGCCCAACATGATTGTGTCTGATTGAACACCTCACTGCCTTTTACCCTCTCCATCCCCTACAACCCTGTACGCCCTTGGGAATCAGAAATCAATCATCTCTACCGACTTAAATCTCCACAGCCCTCTGCAGTATAGAATTTAAAAGGTTCACAACTCTCTCAGCAAAATAACTTCTCTTCATCTCAGACCTAAATGAAATCCCTCTTATTTTGAAATTGTGCCTCCCAGTTGTGGACTCCCCAGCCTGTAGAACCATCTTACCCACAGTGTCCCTTTAAGGATTTTGTATTTTCAATGTAATTGCCTCTCATGTCTTGAAACTCTAAGGATCACAGGCCCAGTTGGTACAATGTCATCCTACCATCCCAGGAACAAGTCTAGTGAACCATCATTAACACTCTGTCTACAGCAATAATATCTTTCCTAAGATAGGGAGACCAAAACTACACACGGTGCTCCAGGTGTGGTCTAACCAAGCCCTTACACAACTTTCTTTTATTCATTCACGGGATGGGGGCATTGCTGACCAGGCAGCATTTATTGCCCACCCTTAATTGCCCCAAGGGCAGTTAAGAATAAACCACATTGTTGTGCGTCTGGAGTCACATGTAGGCCAGACCAGGTAGGGCTGGCAGTTTCCTTCCCTAAAGGGCATTAGTGAACCACATGGGTTTTTCCTGACAATCAACAATGGTCATCATTAGACTCTTAATTCCAGATTTTTTAAATTTAATTCAAATTCCACCTAGAGGATTCGAATCCATATTCCCAGAACATTATCCAGGTCTCTGGATTAACAATCCAGTGATAATGCCACTAGGCCATCACCTCCCACTCAACTGTAGAATCCTCTACTATCATATGATACAATGAATGATGGAGTCATTGACCAATCCCAGCGATCTATCAATGAGGTCATACAGAGGCAGGTATGAGGGAGTGCCACCCCCCTCCCCCCCACCCCCAACCCGAGGGGTGAAGCTTCAGGAACTAAATGCCAAAACTCAATAGATGTGAAGCTGGAAAAGAAAAGCAGGTCAGACAGCATCCGAGGAGCAGGAAAGTCAATGTTTCCAACCGAAACCCGTTGACAGGACTGAAACGTTGACTTCTCTGTTCCTCAGGTATCTGACCTGCTGTGCTTTTCCAGCTTCACGTCTCTTGACTCTGGCTTCCAGCATCTGCAGTCCTTGCTCTTCCTAAATGCCCAAACTCACCTGTTCCTCCCTAATTCACTGTATATGCCATACATCAGCTCCTGACTTATTCAATTCCCAAAGAGCCTTCTGAGGGAAATTGATCAAATGTGTGTTCACATGAATCAATTCCAACTAGTTTCACTGTCTCCTGAGGGAGTCTTCCCTCCACTCTCCCCGACTGTCCCCTTCAATTAATGACAACATCCATAAAATCATAGAAATTAGGAGCAGGAGGAGGCCATTCAGCCCATCAAGCCTGCTCTGCCACTCAATATGATCATGATTCTCTATCTCAGTTCCGCACTCCTGCTTTCTCACCATACCCCTTTCACTGCCTTTAAAATCAAAAATGCACCAATCTCCTTCTTGAATATGAGAGATAAAAGGTACTGCAGATGCTGGAGAATCCGAGATAACAAGCATGGGGCTGGATGAACACAGCAGGTCAAGCAGCATCATAGGAGCAGGAAAACTTGACGTTTCGGGCCTAAACCCTTCATCAGAAATGGGGGAGGGGAAGAGGGTTCTGAAATAAATAGGGAGAGAGGGGGAGGC